>JASDQU011247793.1:13911-25684 GCA_032191745.1 Picea mariana
TAGGATTTCAATTTGTTTGAGTTTTAAAATGTTAGGTTAGTTATGATAGTTTGAGTTTTGTTTGTTTATTTGAAATAATTGGCTGAAAGAATGCTTAATTTTCCATTGGGCTATGGGGTCTGTACTTAAATATGAAGATCAATTTCAGATTTTTATAAGGTTTTCTCCACAAGGCATGGTAGTAAAACTGTTGGATCTATTTGATGCAAATGAAGTGTATAAGAGGGAAAAGAGGGGAAAGTCCAATAAGTAGAAGATCAATTAAGAATTCCTTTACTTAGTTTCAGATGAACAACACACAGATCATTAAAAAACCAAAGATAGAGTAGAATGAAATAAATTATGTTCTTTTAACTTTCTTTTAATGATTAGAATTGGAAACACATGAAATGATTACAGAGAATGGAAAAACATTCGACAAAGAGAGAAATCACATCACCAACAATTTGACACAAGAATCTTGTGAATAAGCCTCTTTTATTACTGGTCGATCCTTTGAAAAATTACACAATAGCTATTGGGTGCAAAAATCAACCCATAATACCTCAAAGAGAAAAGTATTTATAAAACTATTTACATCAGATCCTATCATAAATGATCAGGATATTATGAAGGAATATCTAACTAACTAGATATCTAAATACAAAATATAGGGATTTGCAGATTTGCTCGGATCTCTGGTGCTGATTTGGTGGAAGTGGTTGGTGACTCATCTCTTTGAATCTGACTGGGTGCTCCATGCTGACTAGAACACCAAAAATGTCTTCACTCAAGTAATGTGCATATATCTTCCCACCTCTTTTTACCCGGGATGTAAATCTTGAGTAGTTTCATGTATATTTCATCCATTTTTGTATACTTGGCAAAGGTAGGATTAGTGATGAAGATATGCTTAACCTCATGTTGAATACTCAAGTCTAACTGTAGTGTCTCCATAAAATATTTACCAGTAATACTTCCCTGTATCCCTGCAAACTTTGAACTGTCCTTTTCCACTGTGCTCATTTTTTGTTTATAATCAAGCAGAGTGATAAATTTTCAATTCAATACTAACAATCCAGAGAGCCCTTTCTTGTGTAACACCTCAAATTTACTGAAGAACCTATGCACACCTATGTACATCACTTGAGCTGTTTCTTCTAGCTGCAACATTAATCCTTTCTTAGCTATAACNTGTGGGTCTTTCTCCTAATTCTTCTTTGACGATCTCAATTTCTCCACTGGCTTTCTTTACTAACTCATGTTGTTCGAAAATGATCTATATGGATGGCCAGATTTCTGAAATTGATTTGCTGATAGCTATCAAAATGTTTTCCTTAGCTTCGGCTAAGGTATTTTCCATGGCAGTCTCTTTCCCTAAATGTTGTAACTGTTGACTAAGCCTTTGAGACTTATGCATCTCTTCCTAGTGACTGGCCTGGAATATTGATTTCAACTCCTACAAGTTATTTACCTCTTCCTGTAGTTTTCTGATATCTTCCCCTTGTATGGAAATGTATTCTGACGCAGCACCCCCCTACCTCAGCAGGTTCTGCACGACCTCTCGGTCTTAGGATCGTTCTAAATTCTCTGAGCATAAGCGACTCCTTTAGTTCCCTGATGGAACCTCCAATGAATTCGATCCACAGGTCCTTTCACAAAACCCCACCATCACCAGCATGCACCAGGCGCGAGCTTCCACCTCCTCACGACCACCAAAATATGTGACCTTCGGCCCAAACACGATCGGGCCTTGCACGATTCAAAACTTTGGGCTTCGCGACTTTGCGCACCCTACTATCGAGGTCCTGACTCCTCGATCCCCCGATCTCCGAAGTGTCAAAATGGCTCAATCAATGTTTATCCCCTGGCCAATCCTCGGTCCATGTGACCACCTTCCCTGTGATCACAGCCCTATTCCAAAGGCATGTTGCATTTCACGACTTCAGGACCTTCAATGTCAAATGTCCCGGCTCCCTATCTTCACAACTTCCAAAATGCCGAATTCTGAAGGGCCGAAATGTGCGACTGCAGCCCCACTACAAATGCACGTCGCATTTCGCGACTTCGGGGTTTCCAATACAAAGCGCCCCGATCCTCTGTCCTCGGAATAGATGAACCCCGAAATGTCGAAATCCTCCACTGAGAGATCAACGGTTGTGATCCTCCCTTCATTCGACGGCTCAGATCCTATTGGGACTTCGTGGGTCAAGAGTCCTTAACTCCTGCCCTTTGCCTTTCCGGTAGCCGAAATACCGAAATCCTCCCCATGACCACAGTCTACCTTTTGGGGTTTCGAAACTGAAGATTTCGTGATTCCACCACAAACAACCCTTGCTCCTTTGACTTACCGGGTCCCGAAATGCCAAAGTACTGAAGCTCAAAATGTCGATCTTCCACTCCAAAGTTGGGATCAACGACTCATAGCCCCTCCTGATCCGACGGCTAAGATCTTTTCCGGATTTCGTGGGTCAAGAGTCTCGACTCTTTCCCTTTGTAGCTCCCGGTAGCTGAAATGCCGAAATGGGCCTTCAACCCCCCTTCGGGAATCTCCCGATGTCCTGATCGCTTGCCACGTGTCCTCCTGTTGGACGATCCCAATGCTTTCAGGATTTCGTGACTCATGACTCTCTGTCTCCCTACTCTTCCTCCTTGGACTCCCGGCGTCCGAAACCCTGATGGGCTTCCGGATCTCTGCCATGTGTCCTCTGAACGATGGATGGTTCCAATGCCTTTGCTGTTTCAGGACTTTGAAGAGCCTCTTCTTAGCTCATATGTGATATTAACTCACACACACCTTCTCCCAGATCTGACGACGGCCGACAATCTGTGCAAGATCTGACGGCTCAGATCTTCTTCTCCTATGCCCTCTCCTCCTGCTGCTTCCTGGACATGAATTTTCAACGGTCTAGATCTTGTCCTCGGCCTAATCCGACGGTAGCTGTGCTCCCCCTTGTGAGCTTCTGTTTCTTCCCGATCCTTGGAAGAATTCAACTTATCAAAGGCCTCAACTTTTGTCCTCTTTGAATCCTCGAAGGATTCTTCGACCTCTGCACTCCTTGTAGCTGTCTCTCTTGTGCTCAAAGGCACTTTTCCTCTTGAGCTTCTCTTCTCTGAAACATTGAAAGGTTTCCTTGACCTCTGTGATTACTACAGGGTCTCTGCACACACAAAGGTGCTATCGGTCCTGAGATTTTCTGTTGCTTAGACCTCTAAGGGAATTAACCCTTTTCTCTCCCTCAGATGGAGAATCTGATGCCCTCTTGGCAGTCTCTTGCTCAAGCAACTCCGTGCTGAGTCTATAGGGTATTCAACAACCCTGTGAAGGTCCTATTGACACTTCCTTCTCCCTCAGAACTCTAAGAGTTCTTCCTGTGCAAACTGGCACTTACTCAACGCCCTCCTCGAGGAGCTCCTGCAGAATCCCTCAGTGATTCTATTCCCTTCAACGAACTCTAAGCAGAGTTCTCTTGTGCGCTCTGTGCACTTGCTCAATGCCCTCCTGGCAGAGCTTTTCCAGAATTCCTCATAATTTTTGTCTTCTCTGAACTCAAGATAGAGTTCTTCTCCTCAATGCAACTCGTGCATCTGCTCAATGCCCTCCTGGTAGAGCTCTACAGAACTCCTCAGAGATTTTGTCTTCTTCTGTGCTTTCCTCTACACGCTCCTACCTCCAAGGTATTTAGTAACCTTGAGTTTTCCTTCTGAGCCAATGACTTCAGTTGGTGCACCCTCCTGGCACGTCCTTGCCCAAATTCCATAGAATTCAGGAGTGCATCTATGCACTGGCTTTCAGAACCCGCAACGTTTTGTCACACCCTCTTGGCATGAAGCCTCAAAGAATCCCCAAACCTGAAGTCAAAGAACCCACAGATAGCAGAACCTATCTGTCCCTGCAGATGCACATCTAACCATACATCTACATCATATGAAAACACATAAAGACATTCACACAACACAGAATAATATGCAGGAAAATTGCCTCTGTTTGTATTCACATAAAATGCCTCTTTTACAATGTGTTTCTGAGCTCAGACTTTGAAAGAGTCTCGACTCCTTCTCTCCTCTAATCTCAACTCTCACAGAGCTCTCCTATCTCTTGACTCTACTTACTCAAAAACAAGATCAAAAGATATTTTACATGAGGGTCTCTTCGAGCTCTTCCCTCCATCTTACCTACCCTATTCAATTACATTAACTTTACATTGAATGGGCTGTCTAGTCCAGATCAGAGCTAGATCCAGCCTTACAACCATTTAAGGCTACTCCTAACTAACGCCTGCTCAAAGCCATGTCTCTATGGCTCCATGACCATACATACATTAATTACATTGAAATCAAATTCAAAATGTGAGAGGAATGGCACCTCTCTTCCTTGAATGTGCACTTTGAATGCGTTGAGTGGGCTGGCTGGCTGGCGCATGGCTAGCTTGGGAGTGATGCTCCTCCATCATACTCCTCTGCTGTGAAAAATTCATGAGCTCCTGTTCATGGGCTTCCCAGCATGGCTGTCGAAATCCACCTTGATCCCAAACAACTCTTTGGAGCTGTCCATTTTCTCCACTGTTCTGCTGCTTCCGCTTCCACTACTCTGCTACTGCTGCTATCTCCCTTCTGCTTAGCTTCCCATTGCTGGCAGCTTCCTATGCTGACTTCAACATCATCCTTCTGATCTCCTCAATTTCCTCGTCCAGCTGCTCCAGTGGCTGGCTCTGTTCATGCAGTCTCCTTTGCTGAAATTTCTTTATGCAAATGGGTAGATCATCATGATCTCCCATGTCATCTTCTTCATCTCTTGTGGCCTTGAATTGCCACCTTGTCACAGATTCCCATTCTACAATATTATTACTGAGCTGCTGCTTAGCTTTTCCCTTTGATAGCTGGACTGTCATCTCTCCTTGTGTTGGCTCAATTCCAACTCCTTCCAGCTGCTTCCCAGGCTGGAAATCTTCTTCATCTGCTGCGGCATACCTCGGTACTGCAGTCTTCATCACCTGTTCAGCTCCCTAGCTGAAATCTCTGAGTGATTCCTAGGAATGCTCATCTACCAACATCTGCTCATGGAAGTCACCTACTGGCTCTGGATTGTTTAGCCAATCCTTTATCATCTCCAACTCCATCTCCCATGAAGTGAGCACCTCATCTGCCTGCTCTTCTTCTGTTGTTAGCTTCAATGCTGTAGTTGTTTCCTTTTCAGCTTTCGGGCTGAAAAACTTGATCCATTCCTCAGAATTCTCATCTTCTTCTCCTTGGGTAGCCTCTAACATATTCTCCAATGCTTCTTCCTCCTTGACAGTAAATACTGGCTATCCTTCTATTGCTGCATCAACAACACAAACTTTTGCCTCCCCTGGGCGATGTGGCAGGAATATCCCAATTCCCTAATCATCAGAAGATTCCTCTGATCCTCCTTCTTTGTCAGTTGTCCTTGCTGATATGAAATCAACTCTGAGCTCATCTGCTCTCCCTTTCCCTCCTAGAAATATGGGATTTCTCTGTTGCCCCCTTGGAAGTCTATGAGATCCTCGGATCTCATCTTATTGCTCACCTGGAAATTTGAATTTCCAGTCCTACCCTCTTGGCAGTCTATGAGACCCTATAGTGATCTCACCTCATTTCCCTCTTGGCAATGTGAAATTCCCTCATTGTCCTCCTGACAGTTTATGAGATCCCGCATCGACCTCATTTCATTGCCCACCTGGCAATTGGAAATTTCTGTCCTGCCCTCCTGGCAGTCTCTTAGATCTTCCAGTGATCTCAGTTCATCCTCATCATCACTGAGATTTCTCCCAGCCTATGGTTCACATACTTGAACCACTTTCTCCTCTGGTTCGTTGAGGTCTTCAGCATGCCTCAACCATCCTCTTATTAGCCTCTACTGTCTTTTGGCCACCAATTCCCTGACTAGCCATTTTACCTTTGTCTTCATGGGCCATTCATACACCCATCGCGACTTTTCATCCTGCTACATCTGAAATGATAGCTTCTCCATCCTCGCTCTGATCTTGGTGAGCTCTTTGTCCATCGTGTATTTTCTTTGCTGCTGATGGATCTTCTTTCCATCGGGTCTATGGCATTCAGTAGCCATTTTTCTACCCCTTTTTGCCCTTCTGACAAGTTTGTTGTCACTCTGCAACTGAGAGCTTCCAGCCTTCCCCTATAGTCCTCCTGACTGCCTATTTGACCGCTTCACACCTACAATAATCTCCACAGAGTTTCCACACTCTGTCTTCCTCTTTACCTATCTGTTACAGGCTCTTCTTCATCTTGCTTCACCTGAAATATACAGATGAAGTCTTGCTCTGATACCACACTCATGTGTATCAGAGTACTCTTTCTCTGTCTCTTTCTGTCTATAGTACACAAACAAAAATTCAAGCTCTGATACCACAACTAACGCAGCACCCCCCTACCTCAACAAGTTCTGCGCGACCTCCCGGTCTTAGGATCGTTCTGAATTCTTTGAGATGAAGTGGCTCCTTTAGTTCCCTGCTGGAACCTCCAATGAATTCGATCCATAGGTTCTTTCACAAAACCCCACCGACACCAGCATGCACCAGGCACAAGCTTCCACCTCCTCAAGGCCACCAAAATATGTGACCTTCGGCCTAATCACGATCGGGCCTTGCATGATTCGGAACTTCGGGCTTCGCGACTTCATGCACCTTGCTATCGAGGTCCTGAATCCTCGATCCCCCGATCTCCGAACTGCCAAAATGGATCAATCAATGTTTATCCTCTGGAAAATCCTCGGTCCATGTGACCACCTTCTCTGTGACCACATCCCTATTCCAAAGGTGCGTTGTGTTTTGCGACTTCAGGACCTTCAATGTCAAATGTCCCAGCTCCCTGTGTTCAAAACTTCTGAAATGTCGAATTCCAAAGGGCCTAAATGTGCAACTGCAGCCCCACTACAAATGCACGTCGCATTTCATGACTTCAAGGTTTCCAATACAAAGCGCCCCAGTCCTCTATCCTCGGAACAGTCGAAGAGCTGAACCCCGAAATGCCAAAATCCTCCGCTGAGAGATCAACAGTTGTGATCCTCCCTTGATCTGACGGCTCAGATCCTATCGGGAATTCGTGGGTCAAGAATACCTAACTCCTTCCCTTTGCCTTTCCGGTAGCCGAAATACTGAAATCCTCCCCGTGACCGCAGTCTATCTTTCGGGGTTTCGGAACTCACGATTTCGCGATTTCACCGCAAACAACCCTTTCTCCTTCTACTTCCCGGGTCCCAAAATGCCGAAGTACTGAAGCTCAAAATGCCAATCTTCCACTCCAAAGCTAGGATCAACGGCTCATAGCCCCTCCTGATCTGACGACTCAGATCTTTTCAGAATTTCGTGGGTCAAGAGTCCCGACTCTTGCCCTTTATAGCTCCCGATAACTGAAATGCCGAAATGGGCCTTCAACCTCCCTTCAGGAATCTCCCTATGACCTGATCACTTGTCACGTGTCCTCCTGTTGGAAGATCCCTATGCTTTTGGGATTTTGTGACTCAGGACTCTCTGTTTCCCGATTCTTCCTCCTTGGATTCCCGACGTCCGAAACCCCGATGGGCTTCTGGATCTCTGCCATGTGTCCTCTAAACGATGGACGGTTCCAATTCCTTTGCTGTTTCGGGACTTCGACGAGCCTCTGCTCAGCTCATATGCGAGATTAACTCGTGCTCACCTTCTTCCAGATTCGACGATGGTCGACGATCTGTGCAAGATCTGACGACTCAGATCTTCTTCTCCTATGCGCTCTCCTGCTGCTGCTTCCTGGACGTGAAACTTCAACAGTCCAGATCTTGTCCTCGGCCTGATCCGATGGTAGCTGTGCTCCCCCTTGTGAGCTTCTATTTCTTCCTGATCCTTGGAAGAATTCAACTTATCAAAGGCCTCGGATTTTGTCCTCTTTGAATCCTCGAAGGATTCTTTGACCTCTGCACTCCTTGTAGCTATCGCTCTTGTGCTCAAAGGAAATTTTCCTCCTGAGCTTCTCTTCTCTGAAACCTTGAAAGGTTTCCTCGACCTCTGTGATTACTACAGGGTCTCTGCACACACGAAGGTGCTATCGGTCCTGAGATTTTTTGTTGCTCAGACCTCTAAGGGAGTTAACCCTTTTCTATCCCTCAGATGGAGAATCTGATTCCCTCTTGGCAGTCTCTTGCTCAAGCAACTCCGTGCTGAGTCTGCAGGGTATTCAACAACCCTGTGAAGGTCCTCTTGACACTTCCTTCTCCCTCAGAACTCTAAGAGTTCTTCCTGTGCAAACTGGCACTTACTCAACGCCCTCCTCGAGAAGCTCCTGCAGAATCCCTCAGTGATTCTGTTCCCTTCAACGAACTCTAAGCAGAGTTCTCCTGTGCGCTCTGTGCACTTGCTCAATGCCCTCCTGGCAGAGCTTTTCCAGAATTCCTCAGAATTTCTGTCTTCTCTGAACTAAAGATAGAGTTCTTCTCCTCAATGAAACCCGTGCATCTGCTCAATTCCCTCCTCGCAGAGATCTACAGAACTCCTCAGAGATTCTGTCTTCTTTTGTGCTTTCCTCTACACACTCCTACCTCCAAGGTATTCAGTAACCTTGAGGTTTCCTCCTGAGCCAATGACTTTAGCTGGTGCACCCTCTTGTCACGTCCTTGCCCAAATTCCATAGAATTTAGGAGTGCATCTATGCATTGGCTTTTAGAATCCTCAGCGTTTTGTCACACCCTCTTGGCATGAAGCCTCAAAGAATCCCCAAACTTGAAGTCAAAGAACCCACAGATAGCAGAACCTATCTGTCCCTGCATATGCACATCTAACCATACATCTACAGCATATGAAAACACATAAAGACATTCACAAAACACAGAATAATATGCAGGAAAACTGCCTCTATTTGTATTAACATAAGATGCCTCTTTTACAATGTGTTTCTGAGCTCAGACTTTGATAGAGTCTTGACTCCTTCTCTCCTCTAATCTCAACTCTCGCATAGCTCTCCTATCTCTTGAATCTACTTACTCAAAAACAAGATCAAAAGATCTTTTACATGAGGGGCTCTTCGAGCTCTTCCCTCCATCTCACCTACCCTATTCAATTACATTAAATTTACATTGAATGGGCTGTATAGTCCAGATCAGAGCTAGATCTAGCCTTACAACCATTTAAGGCTACTCCTAATTAACGCCTACTCAAAGGCATGGCTCTATGGCTCCACGACCTTACATACATTGATTACATTGAAATCAAATTCAAAATGTGAGAGGAATGGCACCTCTCTTCCTTGAATGCGTGCTTTGAATGCACTGAGTGGGCTAGCTGGCTGGCGCATGGCTGACTTGGGAGTGATTCTCCTGCATCATATTCCATGGAGTTTACAAGTTTTTCAAATGCATTTGAGACTTGTATTGGGATTGCTGATGGAATTTCTTCTGATGTGGACCCTTCTGCTATTCCGATTCCTGATAGAGGGACTTCCTGTAGTGGGATCATGGCCATCTGCACATTTTGTTCCTTTTCCATCCATTTATGCTTCCATTTCTCTTATTTGAGCATTTTGTTCCATGATTAGCTTTAGCATTTCTTCCTTGTGGCCTTCAATCTCAACCACTTCTTTGGCTTGTGAATCTTCTATAGCTGGAACCTTCAACTATTTTCTCAGAGATTCTATATAAAAAATATTATTTTTTAACAACTCCTCTGCCGCCTTGACATTTTTTGGGTCATACCTAATCTTCAACACCAATTTTTCTAATGATTTTATTTTGTTGTCATTGGCCAAAGAAGAGATCTTATCCAACTTTAATTGGGACTGAATATTGTTCAGGGATACCTGCAACTTAGAAGTAGTCATTGAGGTATTTGTTAAGGTTGAGAATATCATCTCTCCTATCTTCCTATGCATATCCATCTGGTCCATTGGATTGACATCCTTTACATCAAATTCAAAGGAAATCTTCTTATAGTTTGCAACTATTTTAGGATGAGGAAATTGTGCTTGTAAGAATGCCATTTGCATTCTTTCTCTTTCTGTGTCAACGAATGACAATAGTTTGTGTTGAGTAGTGGAGGTCTGCTTCTAGAAATGAGCATAGGTTCTACCATTGAGGAGCTCATTTATTTGCTTGATTTGTTTATACTTGTAAAAAATGTTTGACTATGTTTTCCCATGATATGATTCATCTCTCAAAGTAGTGTCTGGGTGTCTTTGAGATGTTGTTGATGATGTAGACACTGTAAACTAACTGTCTAAATAGGTTGAAGAGTGTGGTCCCTCCAAGACTACAGTGGACTTTATTTCTCCCTCCTTGAGTAAATCTGGTGTATGACTGGTTTTGGCCCTCTTTATGTAAACTTGGAAATCCTCAGCTGATACCTCTGTGAATGAAGGAGAAAAATCCTTCCTTGATATCTCCTCTACTTGATTTTAGGGTGTGTTATTGTTCATGTATTTCTCCACCTCTGGCCTCTGTGTATGAACATAAGGAGTACTCTTCTATTTGATTCTAAGTTCAGAGATGACACAAAAAGGTTCATATATCCAAGTGGAACTCAAAGTAAACCTCATTTGTTTCAAGAGGTTGTCTGCTTCTTCTCCTGCTGATCTGTTGTTGCAGATGAAAGGGCCAATCTGAGTCTTGATTCTGAGCTGGGACTTTTTCTTTGCTGCAACAAAGTGAATGTCATTTGAATTCACCATTTTCCTTATATATTCTAGTGCAAAAATCCTCAGTGGGATGTATTTGGGAAATCTGTAAGGAGGCAACTCACACCCATATACTCTTATCTCTTTGTGGTTTTGGTATAAATACCAATCCCTTGTCTTAGCTTCATCAGATAGGTGCAAGACCCTTTGTACTTCTTCACCGATCCTTGGCTCTGTGCTGTTGTTCAACATACAAACAATTGGGTGAATGAACTGATCTATGTAGTCTTTGAAGCTAAACTTTGTTGAAATTTTCCTCACTAATGAGGTCGATGATGTCACTAGCTGTGGGATTCCTCCCTGGTTTAATTTTTGAAGTGCACAGGGAAACCTGTCTAATTGGTAAAAGAAAAACATGTAGACAAAATCTGAGGAATATCTAAACATCCATTCAGTTGGAAACCTGAATAGTTGATCATGAATGTTATCATCCAAAAGTTGACTAAAATTGAGTTTAATTGAAACTCTTTCTTCTGTGGAAAATATGGATAGAAAACCTAGAATAGGTTCATCTACCCATTTATCTGATAAATAACCTAACAGGTAAGAAAGCATGGAAATGATCTGGTTGGCTTTGAAAGTGAATATGGAAGATGAGTTAAGTGCATTGTTCTTGGGAAATTGGGCATATTCTGGGAGAAAAATCTCAAAAATCTGGGCTCTTTGGGGGAAAGTGAGTTTCTGGTATAGGTTGTTTAGGGATTCAATGGAAAACGGGACAACTACGTCATTTCTATGGATTTGCAGCATCTGGTCAATGGCTTCAGAGGTGAGTGTGAACATAGTTTCGTCGGAGGAGGAGACAATGGCCCTTTGACTGAGCAAATAATGGGCTTGGCATCTGAGAGACAATTCAGAAAAATGGTGAGTTTGGGGGAACGTGTGCAGATGTAAATTGGACTCCCAGAGTCCAATTTCATCACTCTGGTCTAGAAAGATGTCTTTTAGCCATGAGTGCAATTCGAAGAAGTCGAATTCACACCTCGGCTTCGTGATTTTGTAATCTTTGTCCGCCAGAGGGATGTGGTCCAGGTTGATAGGAGGGGAAAGTATTGGGTTCTTGGACGTATCAGCAGATTTAGCCTTGGGGGCCATAATTGACAGATCTTGCGATAAA
>JASDQU011247794.1:12243-23226 GCA_032191745.1 Picea mariana
CTTATTCTCCCCAATACGAATTTTCTCTATTTTCCCAAGACAATTGATTTCACAATCTTCCCAATGTTGATCGTACTTCAACCCCATACATCCAATAACTATGGAATTCACTTATACACCCACCCCATGACAGGTATTTAATGATTGGGCTCTCATACACTCAACCAGAAAATACAAGTTATCCCCAATGATAGTAAAATTCAGAAATATGGGTTTAGATTAATACCCACAATTAATTTCCTCTTTCGATTCCTCTTAGGTACTCCTAGAAATTTTTAAACATTCCCTCTCTTATGGATAAATCATCCCCCATCTCTATCCATATTCCCAACAACTGGTAACACATTATATTCATTAAAATCATAAATACAATCTGCATATTACATCGCTTGGCCATAGCTATATTTATATCTACATTATGCATAACTTAAAATGAGGATTATAGCAGGGATGTTACACAATGCTTTCCAACTTGATCTACCACCTTTCTTGGGAATGTATCCAATGTTCAATGTTGATATGTTGAAGACCTACTATCCATCATTGTTCAATGAAGAACCCAAGTTTTTAGTGCCTATTTATTTAGATCTATAACACTTCACACTAGTTTAAACTAATTAAATCATTGATCAACAACTCAAGTCTATTTGTCATCAAGACATTCCTATGTTTTGAGTTGTCCAAGACAATAAATATCTGCATCAAGCTAAGCGATACACCATGGAGCATATAAGATTTCAATTTCCTTAGTTGTGCCTTGAAGATATTGAGTACATTGCTTTCCTAGAGGGTATGAATGATCAACAATATGCCTTAGATATAAACAATATCAACCACTTCACCTCCCAAACAAAAGTGTGCAACTCACACAGTACCCTTCATAGTTACAGTGATCCTTCCTTAAGTTGCAATATGCTCGATGGTCATCTAGGGAAACCTTGTAACCTCACAACCTCATTGTTGATCAAACATGAATTGAGTGTTGTTTGACTTATTTAGTACTAATAACATAGAAGTGAACCGATTCAATTCATGCATTTGTAACCAATCTATTTCTCCTTTATAAAAAGGACTACATATAATATTAAGGGGAGGTTGGATAATTTAATTTTAACCCGTGTTTCATTTTTGTTCAATATTTTTACCCCTAACAAAGATTTTCCTTGTGATTCAATGTAGTTAATAACATAAAGTCTTATTATTTCCACATCGAGTTTTCATGTTTGTTTTCTTGAATTTGTTCATTCTACATTATAGGTAGTTGTCCCTTCCATAATCTATCCCCTGATTTTCCATGGGAATCATATCAATACTTTACCAAGCACATCAACTATGTCAAGGACTGGGGCCAATGTTGGAAAAGGGGATAACTAAAACAATCCAAGAAAAGGGGGGTAATTAGAACCATAAATTTCCATTCATGGCTACCTTGAACCTACCAAACATAGTTAAGTGAATAAATGAATCGATTGGTCATGGAATTTCTTGGAAATCCATGCCTACTAAAATTCCTTAAGATAATCCTAAGTTATAGGGTAAAATGAGAAAATATCCTAGTAATCACATTACAACCTTTAACCTATGGTTATCTTCCAATAGCATTATAGAGGATAGAATTACACTAATAATATTCCAACACACATCATAGTGGGTTATTGCTTTGTTGGCCCTTGACCAAGTTTTGAGGAAACATTGGTCATGTTTGAGCACTTTTGGGACTTCGACAGGCTGGTCGAAGATGGAGCGCCCAGGTAGAGATGAGATCATGGGATCTCACTCATTTTGTCAGCTTGTGGACCCAACAAAGGGTTTACTAGGGTTTATGTAACGAGTTATGGGATGTCGCACCATGGGTTTACCCATGTTTAGGCCTTTTTGTAAATGTATAAATAAGTAGCTAAGTGATGTAAGAAGCCTGGATAGTTGGCTATGTGCATCAGATGTTTTAAGTTCTAATGTTAGCTTAGTGCAAGAGGTTGTAAATGGCTTTGTGCAGACAGACTGTGTAAAGTAAGGCTCTTTGCTACTAAGGAGTTGGCTCTGTGCCTTAACCTGATTTTGGGAAGGAGGATCTGGCATGCAATGCACAGATCTCTTGTCCTCTGTGGAGTTTGGCTCTATGGCTTTGTGCACAAGAGCAAAATAATGTAAGAAGATTGAAAACTAATAAAGAAGAAGATAAGAAGTTGGTGCGCATAGCCCCACACTAGGGTGAACCACGTATATCATATGTCTTGATGTGCTTTGTGCGATGTGAAATATGTTGTTTATCTGCTTCGTGTTGTTGTTATAATGTATACTGAATGCATCTAATGTTGTTTCTTAGTGCTTAATGGTATTAAAGATGAATAAATGTTATATCTCAGCTAATGCTATGTTCTAAGTGATTGTAAGTGCTTGATATTGATTGTTACTACGTTGATCTGTAATAAGGGTTAGTCTGCGATGTGAATGAGACTCATGAACTAATACTTATTTTTGTCTAAGTGATCTGCTAATTGTTGTAATCACATACCCGTGTCCCAGCTTGGTTGTAGACACCTGATTCCTGCAACCCCCCTGCCTCTACCTCGGGTGAGACTTCATCTGCTTCGTAGGTGTTTCTGAAAGGGCCGGTAGTTAGGGTTTTGTTGGTGCGTTGTTGAAGCGTTGAACCCTAGGTCTTCCCCTGTGCCAACAAATGGTTCTATTGCCAGGACCTAAAAATGTGATTTCTTGGAACTGAAGAAAAGAGAAAGCTCTGCGTGTATATCCGTTGTTGTAGTGTGCATTATTCTAATTGACTTTTGAAGCTCTATGCTAAGAAAGAAACCGGATTTGAAGAAAAGAGGTAAGATCTTAAAGCTTTGTGCCCTCGTAAGGGTAAGATAAGTGGACATTTTTTCTTCAAAAGTATGAATCTAGGTATGTTTGATAGATTTTTTCCTCGTCTAAAAACTAGGGCACAATTAGAAGAAAGAGTTGATCTGAATAAATTTGATAGAAATAGAGAAAGATATGTTATTCCTATGCATAGAAAGAATTTTTGGACTAATAAATGGATGCAAGAACCTAGAAAGATTTTTTGCAGATTGCAGGTCCAGCACTGTGATCCCAGTGCATAGTACAGGAGAGGATGGAGATCATTTAAAATAAAGAGAGGATTGGCACTATGTTATAATTGTAGAAGACCGGGACATCTTGCTAAAGAATTCCCTAGTATAGGTCCTATTTTTCTTTATTGTAAAGCTATTGGTCATGAGGTTGAGGATTGTCCAAGAATGATTGCTAAAGTTGAAAAGATGAACATAAGACAAGAAAACTATAAAGAAGGTCAAGAGACTAAGGATATGTTAGAGAATCAGAAAGAGAAAGAATCAAAGAAATCTCAAACTATGTTAGTACAGTTAAAAGAAGCAATGGATGACCACAAGGATGTCAGTTTGTCAGAGATCCTGAAAGAAAAACAGCGCGTAGTTACAAGAATAGAAGACTTCGACATAGATTGTGTATTGGATGAAGAAACACACATGGATATTATGCCAGAAAGCACTTGGGAAATTCTGGGAAAGCCTGCTATGGTACCTTCATTGGGAAGGATAGGCTTGTTTAAAGGAAAGATGATAACTCTATGTGGAAGAGTTACTAATATACCTATGATTGCTCATGAAGCAATAATAGAAGAGGAATTTGAAGTTATTATATTTTTTGAGAACAACGCCCCTTTTCCACTTTTATTAGGAAAGACTTGGATTGAGAAGGATCAAATCAGAAGGAAAGAAGAGGAGGAAGCTACAGAACAAAAAAATCAAGAACTAAGGAACTTCATAACTAGAAAAATAGATCGATTAATAGAAGAACAAGAGGATAGGTCGAAGCAACAGAGGGACAGAGAATTAGTTGTCGAAGTTGAAAGAACACAGGAAGGCTTAAAGAACCTGTCCATGCAAAAACAAAGTATAGCCACCCCGGAAATAGTAAGAGAAGGGACATTAACCTCAGAATCTATAAGAGCACATCAGTAGTGTGAAGTTATTTCATCGGGAGAGAATAACAATACAAATGGGAAGATGATTCCAGATATTGTTAGAGAATCTCATATCACAGGAAAGAAGCCCAGGAAGCTCAATAGGAAGAAAGCTAAGTTGCAGGAATCTACAGAAAACAGAAGGAATACTTCACAGGAGGCAGATCTACAGAACCACGCAGAATGGGACTTCACCATGACAAAGAAATATGACCATTAGAGGTGCCCTGACCGTTAGAATGATGCCCCAGAATGCCTAGAAAACACAGTTATGAGAAAATGAACCGTTGAGACCATGCCACAACGGACAGATTCGCATTGATGGATGCATTCCTTCCTGTTGGAGGAATCCATTACGACACTTGTTTATTTAACCCGTCAGACGCTGCGTCGGGACTAATTTTTGCTACCCATGAATATCCAAGCTAATAGAGAATCCATTTTATTGTGTTGTGATTTCTATACCTCACCATCTGTTTGATTACCTCACTTGTCTATTCACCTACCCGATCTATTTGGTTACAAGTGTGAATGTCGGGCGAACCTAGCACATTAGAAAAGTCTGTGGATGAGATTCTAGTGGAGCTCATGGCTGAGAGAGTTATGTCTGTAGGAATACAGACATCGTTGACTGGGGGACTGCAAGAATCCCCCTCGACTGGACGTTGTTCTAGCCATGCTACTGAGAAGCGAAGCAAGCACCGCGATGATCTGGCTAACGCAAAGCAGGTCCCGTCGATCTTGCCAAAGTACATACCACCCTTGGCTAGTGCAATTAACCACTACAGTATCCCATGCGACTTTGAGTATACATTGATCACTGCATACATCTCGAAGGGGATACGTGTGTTGGACTCCAGTTAGGAAATATCCCAGCTTTGAAGAACAATGACTTTAACCTCAATTACATGAAGAACTACGCGATGCTCGTGCCCCATAGGTATTTGATGAAGACGACTGGGAAGAAGCCACGCATAGTCTCCCAGTCGTAGATTAAGGATCTCGCACAGTCAATAATATTGAATGTAATGAAGATCCCTCACTTTGGCCGACATTAGTAGGTTAACACCTACATTAAAATCCTTTTGTTGTGCTATCACAGAGGATATCTATGGATTGACGGGCGTGTTATTGTGGATTTGGCATTGATCCACTTGATCACAGGACTAAGCATGCAAGGACTAGACCCTTAGCATTTCTATCTAGGGAAGACTTCATATCGCTCCCTAGAACAACGTATAAAGGAGGATTGTGGTGATGTAGAAAAGGGAAAGTGAGGCTACAAGGTAGCCTCCATCCAGGATGGTGCAATGCACCTAGCTTGTCATCTTATAGATTGAAATCTCTTCAGAAAGAATCGTCCCACGCAGATTACTAGATTCATAGTATACCTCACAGGAAAGTGCATGGAGGGAATGCAAATGAACTGGGTGAGTTACCTCATCAACGAGCACGAGAAAGACTGTCGTGAAGCACAGGATCAGGGCTATGAATTCTATTTTAGCTGGTTATTGGTATTAATCAAATTTGTTGCTTGGCAGATGCCGGAAGGAGTGACATTTCCATAATTTGAGCCATCGAAACCATTATCCGCAAGGTTTGCTACCTTGTAGTATACAAATGATATGTCGAATCAGTGGCAGCCGAACGTTGTGTTCCATGCCTACTACCAACAACTTAAGCGTGCTATTGAGGCATTCCCATGCATGACACTGAACACAGTGCATCAGTACAGACCGCTAGCGAAGTTCTGCATAGATCGACACTTTATTTATATCACCGCACATAGGGATGAAATCAAGGAAGAGTTTCATTCCTATTATAAACTAATCGACGAGGATATGGAGGAGATCACCAAAGAATGGCCGACAGAGTTCCTTATACCAGTTGACAATGCAGAACTCTCTGACCCCAACATCATTGGAGGCCCCTTGGTCACCTAGGTCAAGCATGTCGGGCAGAGTAGCGCGAAGAAAAATAAGAAAAAGGAGGAAGTGTAGAACATAGACACTGATGAGGAGGACACTGCCTCAGAGGAAAGTGGGCCTCACTCGCCCGCAGGAGGAGGAGGAGGAGACGAAGTAAATCAATAAAGAGGAGGGAAAGAAGGAGAAAAACAAGACAAAGGTGAAGTTACACTGCCAAAGGATCCCCTTAACGAGGCCGAAACATCGAAGAAAATAAAGGTTTCTCCGCAGAAACCCTCCGTAAGAAAGAAGACATGCACCATTAAGCCCAATATGAACTCCACGCTCATAGAGGACAATGTTGATCTAATCATCACAACCATGGAGGATGATTCAGAAGATATCTTGCAGTGTTATGGAGAAAAGAAGGAGACGCTGTATGAAATAATAGAGAAGGAGTTGAAGGAGATACAACAAGCCATCCATTCGAACCGCATAGTACCTACTACGCCTTCTTCGTCAAAAAATGTAGGATTGGGCTATGAGCCCGCCCAATTATGAAGATTAGCAGATGCAATAGAGGCTTGACTTCAGCGATTCCAAGAAGAAAAGGAGAAGGCTACAGAAGCCTTGAAGCAAGAAAATGATGGGGTCTTAGAGAAACTTCGAGTTGCGCAGAAGGAGAAAGATGAAATTTGAGCGATGTTTGAGGAGGACAATGCAAAGGTACAGAAATAAAAATACCATCTACTCGCAGAGAAGATTGTGGTCAAAGAAGCAGTGACTAAATAACTTCGCTCTATGTCGGACTTGGCACAGGAGGAACCAAAGTCAATTGAGATGCAAGTAGGGAAGCTCGTTGAGGCCATTCAGCAGCTTCAAGCACAGATAATGGAGTTAGACCTTCAAGATGTACCTAGCACTCCACAGGAAGTGCACAACCAAAGGGAGGAAGCCTTTAAGAGCGCAGTTGGAAGGATAAAGATCCTCGTATTAGAATGTAATTAGTTGAGTAATAGAAGTGGGAAAACCTACTAATGCCTCGCAGAATATCTGGAGCTAATGAAAATGGAAGCATAGCTCCAAGAGGCACAGTAGTAGGCCTCCACCATCTAGGCACAGATGAAGTCACTCACTGCAGTTGAGAAAATGAAGAGATCACAAGAGTAGCATGCAGTCCAACAATAGATTACTTCCATCTAGAGCAGATTCATGGAAGTTACACAGAGAATACAGCTGGTGCAAGATGAATCCTGCACTCTTTTTGAATATATTGAAGGACAAGGCTCGCAGCTAAACCAAGTGGTTGTGACAATGGAACAACACCTTGAAGGGCCTATTACATAGCAAGTGATTCAAGAGTTTTCCAAGCAAGAAGCTTTGGAAAAGAAACAAGTCGAGGTGGCTCGAGCTAAGCTCGAGGCCTTTGAAGGAGCGTTTCCCAGATCTAAGTGACTCGGTATGAGTCACAGGTGAGTGTTGGGAATCTGTTGTCCCTTGACCAAGTTTTGAGGAAACATTGGTCGTGTTTGACCACTTTTGGTACTTCGACAGGCTGGTCGAAGATGGAGTGCCCAGGCAGATCTGAGATCACGGGATCTCACTCATTTTGCAGGATTTTGGACCCAACAAAGGGTTTACTAGGGTTTATGTAACAGTTTATGGGATTTCAGCCCATAGGTTTACCCATGTTTAGGCCTTTTTGTAAATGTATAAATAAGTAGCTAAGCGATGTAAGAAGCCTGGATAGTTGGCTATGTGCATCAGATGTTGTAAGTGTTAATGTTGGCTTATTGCAAGAGGTTGTAAGTGGCTTTGTGCGGATGGACTATGTAAAGTAAGGCTCTATGCTACTAAGGAGTTGGCTTTGTGCCTTAACCTGATTTTGGGAAGGAGGATCCGGTGTGCAACACACATATATCATGTCCTCTATGGAGTTTGGCTCTCTAAATTTGTGCATAGGAGCAGAAGAATGTAATAATATTGAAGACTAATAAAGAAGAAGACAAGAAGCTGGTGGATGTAGCCCCACACTAGGGTGATCCATGTATATCATGTGCCTTCATGTGCTTTGTGCGATGTGAAATATGTTGTTTATATGCTTAGTGTTGTTGTTATAATGTATAATGAATGCATCTTATGTTGTTTTTTAGTTCTTAATGGTATTAAAGATAAACAAATTCTAAATCTGAGCTAATGCTATGTGCTAAGCGATTGTAAGTGCTTGATCTTCATTGTTACTGCGTTGATATGTAATAAAGGTTAATCTGCAATGTGAATGAGACTCATGAACTAATACTTATTGTTTTCTAAGTGCTCTGTTAAGTGTTGTAATAACAGATCTGTGTCCCATCTTGGTTGTAGACACCTAAGTCCTGCAACCCCCCCTGCTTCTACCTCAGGTGAGACTTCATCTGCTTCGCAGGTGTTTCTGAAAGGGCCAATAGTTAGGTTTTTTTGGTGCATTGTTGAAATGTTGAACCCCGGGTCTGCCCCTGTGCCAACACCCTTCAACAATATATCCCTTGATTCACCATGGGAATCATATCAATATTTTACCAAGCACATCAACAATGTTCAGGATTGGGGTCAATGTTGGACATAGTGCTAACTAAAACAACCCAAGACAAGGGGGTAATCATAACCATAGATTTCCATTCATGGATTCCTTGAACCTACCAATATTATCTAAGTTAGTAAATGAATCATTTGGTTATGGAATTTCTTGGACATCCATGCCTACTAAGCTCCCTTGAGCTAATCCTAAGTTGTAGGGTAAAGTGAGAGAATATCCTAGTAATCACAGTACAACCTTTAACCTATGGTTCTCTTCCAGTAACATCACAGAGGATAGAATTATAATAAGAATATTCCAATACACATAAATTGGCTTGGTAGCTTCATAGTATATTAATATTAAATATAGGTATTATGCGACATTTACAGTCATAACTATTGAGTTCCTAACAGACTTTCAATTACCACCCAAATATGGACTTGTTTAGATGTGATAATTAAGTTAATCAATCTTCCTCTACCCACATTACGGATCACATTCAAGAGTGGAGGCATTGGTGTGGTCTAATCAATGTCCCTATAAATCATCGACTCACTTTACATCAGTTTGTTAATTCCCTTCTTCTCTCTATATATAAAGATGTAGCTTTGAACACCATCTCGTAACCAAGGAAGAATCCATTTTAAGAGCTCAATACATAGAATTATCTTATTTTTTATGTGACCTCTTGTCTAAAGTGATCCTTTTAGATCCTTTACTTTCTTTATACTATTTTTCTAGGTCCCTTCTTCCTCAAATATCTAAATATGTTGTTGTGAACAACAGCTTATAACCAAGGAAGAAGCCATTTTAAGAGCTCAAAAGATAGACTTAGTTTATTTTCTATGCAACCCCTTATCTGAAATTTTATTTGCTATGCAACTCCTTATCTAAATTCATTCAAAATGAACATTGAACAAGTGGGTCTAACCCTCCACATATTAGGCCAATCTAACATAGTTGACAGTATGATAGGATTTACCAATTATGTTAATATAGTTTATGTGACAAACCAACATGGTCAAATGAATATATTCAGTGACCCTAGTCACTTTGAAACACCACCTCTTCCATTTGGAGATTTCACATTGTACATTGCATTTATGCCTTCTTCCCAAATTACTCCATAGACACCTAATTTTTATTTAGGGAAACTTTTCAATGTTACCAATTTTCCCCATCCAAAATTAGTTTGGTTCAACCTTTATCAACTTGTTTTTGGCCCAGAGTGGGTCCAACAACCTAATTAGAACCATAATAATAACCAACAAAAAACCTAAGGTAAAAATAGAACAAGAACCAAACTAACAATCAACCAAACTAGAGATAAGGGGGAATGGCCAAAACAATGCAAACAATCCTCTAGGAAATGAAAAATAAAACTAATGGAACAAATCATGACAACCTAGACATAGAAGAAACAATAGAGTTGAGACCAACCATCCCTATGCTAGAACAAAAAAAAGAACAATTATACTTATCCTTGTCCAGATATTCTAGCCATATAGAATCCTCATATTCAATAGAACCAAAATCCATAGGAACTCTTGTTGTGTTGAAAAATGCATTCCCTCAACAAAAATTCATTGCTATGGATAGTGTGAACTCATACACTTCTATATTTTAAGGAACAATTAAATGGATTGATCCTTCTTTCCAAAATCTATGCATGACATCTGACAAGGTGAATATCGACACACAAAATCATAGAGATGAAATGCCTTATAAATATAGAATTGATAAGGACAATGCTCAACCTTATTCTAATGATCCTTTGTAGATAAATCCACCCCAAGTTTACCCTACCCCATATGTGCCTAAAATTATTTTGAGGAGAACAATGCAAAATCCTAACTCTAGGGATGCCAAACATTATAGTATTATTGCAATTTTAACCCAATCTCATTTTCACATGTTAGCATTAGAGGTTGTCTAGACCAACCCTTCCCAAAGAAAGGATTTATTGAACACCAATGTAGGTATTGACCCCATTCATTCTTGTTTAATTAGTTTTTGTTTAGAAAATGCTAAACCATGTCTCCCTCGTACCATTTCTTTTCAAATTCCTCTCAGAATCAAGAATATGGTCACTCACCATTGCATTATGGATGAAGGGGATTTCTCATGCATCATATCCCTAGTTATTTTGAGAAATATTCTATCTCGTGTTCTTGGGATCCCTATTCACATTCAAGAATATAACTATTCACTATTTCATCATGGATGAAGGGGCTTCATCACATGTAATATACATAGTTGTTTGGATAAATATGGGATTCATTGTTGTTATTTTGTCAACAATTACTTTTCACACTTTTTATGGGAGAAATTTCAAACCACAAGGGCTCCCATGCAACCTTCCCATTGAGTTGGGAGAAATATGTCGTGATTGGTATGCAAATAGTGGGTGGAAACTTAGATGGTAACATGATTTTGGGTCACAATTACATGTATGCCATCAATGTGGTTATGTTTTTAGTTTTCCACATCTTGTTAATGCCTCACAATGGAAA
>JASDQU011247795.1:9592-21312 GCA_032191745.1 Picea mariana
CTACCCTTAAATAAAAGGGGTCGGCTCTGATACCAATTGTTGGACAACCGAGAGGGGTGGGTGGGTGAATCAGTTGTTACTGTGCTTAAACAATTATGCTTCTTTTAAAAAAATTTCAAGGCACTCAATGATAATGACAATAATGTAGGGAAATAAACAATGGCACATTCAACATCAGTCACATATACAAGAAATATAGAGATAGAAATTTCCCGAGGAAACCCATACAGGGTAAAAAACCTCTTTTTCTTTATATGATAAGTAATAGTTACATTCTTTACATTATCATACATATGAGCACCAACTCATAATGAGGCTGCAACCTCAGTTTTGTAAGTTGCTACTTGCTGAGAGCACCAACTCTCTGTTTTCTCTAGCACCCACTAGAAGGAAGCACCAATTCCCTGATTTCTCTAGCACCAACTAGAAAGAAGCACCAACTCCCTTTGTTCAAGCACCCACTTGAACCTCTGAGGACACTAGTCCTCCCTAACACCTCCCAACCACCTTGAATTATAAATTCTTTGTTACTAAAACTTATTACAATGATATAAAGTTATTCAATGGCTTACCAGCCTTGTCGTTGTTCTGTTACACTGCTCTGCCCTGTCTGCATCAGTGTCTTCTGCACACACCTTGCACTTCCTGTTCTTCTGCCTTTTATGCTCTTTGTGCCATATCCTTTCAATGCAACATTCCTATACTGTGTATTTCTGCTCCTGCGCTCTGCCTCCTTGCACACCCCTTGAATTCTCCTCCACAGTGACAACCCTTATATCTTCTTTGTTCAGCATTCTTATAGTCTCTGTTGTCTTTTTGCATGCAATATTCACAACGCCTTTGCATTCTCACTCCACACCAAATTACTCCACATATCGAGTGCTTTGCCTCATCATCATCGTGACTCTTCAACTTCTTCAGTAGTTTCTCCCATGCGTTCAGCATCACTGGGTGTTCTGTCTAGATTTCTTAGTTTCTCTGGCAGTTGAGGCTCTTCGTCTTCTCTATCTTCGACGAGCTTATCCTTTCTATTTTCAGCTACAAAATTCAATGCTCATCCACCTGTCAATCCCTCTAAGAGTTATCTTCCTTTACTGGATGAAGCTTGGAGACTCTTCAGCGCCTCTGGTGATCACATAGAAGTCTCCTTGAATCTTCTAGAAGAAACCATCAATGGTTTCTAGTAGTTACACTGTGAAGCACAACATTAGCCCTCCGATCATACTTAGATTCACTTGCACTGTTGGATTGGCTCCATGGGATCTTGCACTCATTTCGCATTTCGGCATTCAACAATTTGACATTCATGTGACCAAGTGTCTCAACACTCCCATATGCAATCTCCGAAGCTCCAATACAGAGCTTTTATGGGTTATCTCCTTCCTCTATATGACCATGGCCATGACCAAGAGCTTATGTATAAAGTGCTTTTCGTGAATTCGCGTTTCGTGAATCTAGAGATGAGGCATCTCGACTCTCCAAGTTGTGATCTATGAAACCCCGAAATGGAGCTTATCTGGACTAACTCCTTCCCTTCTTGTGACCACCGGCGATGACCATAGACTGTGCCAAAAAGGCGCTTCATATTTCATGAGTTTCCACACCATGCTCTGTTGACCCCAAGTCAATGAAATTCCAATTGCTTGCCACTTGTCCTATGATTCGACGGTTCATATCTGATCTTGATTTGACGACTGCAATTAACTCACGATATCGCATCTCGCGAGTTCTTAGATGGAGATTCTTGTCACTCGAAGTCGTGATACGTGAAACCCTGAAATGGAGTCTTTGACATGCTCTGATCTTCTGCCACGTGTTCCTCTTGGATCAACGATCAAGATTTTATCGTGATCTCACATATCGCGAGTTTGAATCTCTTTCCTTTGAATTTCACGACTTGCAAAACTCCGAAGTGGAGTCTTTGTGGTGCTCTGATCTTTCGCCATGCGTCCTCTTGATCAACGGTCAAGATCTTGTCATGATTTTGCATATCGCGATCTTGACATTCCTGTGGTATTGTTTTTTTACTCTCTAAGTTGCGAGTCACGAAACCCCGAAGTGATGTAATTCTACTGACATCACACGTGGATTGACACGTGTTGAATAACTACCATGTGTCACTCTGATTCGTGACTTACATGTGCCTGAAATGTCGAATAAGTTTGACACTTTTCATTCCCTGGTTGTGCCACGTGTTCTTAGCTGACGTGAGTCAGATCGACGGTCCATATGTGATCTTGATTCAACAGCTTAGACCATATCACGATTTCGCATATCACAATTTCGACAGTCCTGTGGTATTGTTTCTTGCCTCTCCATGTTGTGATTTGCGAAACTCCGATTCGTGAACTCGCTTCACCTTGCACTGTTAAAGATCATCCAGATTATCCTATATCCTACGATGGTCAGTCCTCGCACTCGGATCTAATGCCCGAGATCTATCCTCCATATCTACGTGCTCTTCTTGTCTACATTGAGATCTGACAGCCATCGGGAATTCTGAATTGTTGATCCAACGATCACTGTTGCTGCTCCTCCCCGGTTATCACTACACTGCTGATCATCGATGTTGTACTTGCCATCAATGACAAGCATACGCTACCTGTAAAACATGCCAACACACTGGGGTTACTGGCCTTTCCTTTATTTTACGTACAAACTTTTCAGGGTCAGACATAGGGATTGCAACTTCTGGGTCTAGGTTGCTCCTGGTGTGGATTTTCTTAGTATCTAGGATTTCTATCTCACACGGTGTGTTGCAACTGGTCTTTGAGTAACGAATTCTCCCAGGT
This sequence comes from Picea mariana, assembly GCA_032191745.1. Lineage (NCBI taxonomy): Eukaryota > Viridiplantae > Streptophyta > Pinopsida > Pinales > Pinaceae > Picea > Picea mariana. The sequence continues at coordinate 12,385 of JASDQU011247795.1, forward strand.
AAAAACAATCTCAACCAATAGGTATTTTATCCACTGTCACTCTCAAGGATCAAACTATATCTTTAAGTCATTTTCCCAGAGAAGATTTTTCAATTTCGTCCCCAACAACGGCGCTAGAATGTTAACACTCTCTAAATTTTGGCTAGCTGATAGACAAACAACATAAGTAATTGTTTCAACCATCTTTAGAGCTGAGGCACTAGCCTGCTCAACTCAGAGAGGGCTCTCTCATGTCACTTGATGTTTCTTTGGAAATCGGTGGCTAGATTTGGTTTGTTTTGGGGAATTTTAATAAAGTTGCTCACAAGGAAGGGGAGGAACACTTAGGGATATGGAGTCAAAATTCTGAAAGTGAACGAAAACAATGATCAACTGGTAGAACTCTACAGAGGATAAAGGCTAAACTAGGCGATGAGTCCGAGTTATTCTTGAATTTAAATAGAGTGTAGGAAGATAAAGAAAAAAAATAATTGCATCAGAGCATTATGGGAATGAATTCTGAATTAGCTAAGAAGAAACATACACAATTTAAATTTCTTAAGCCAAGAGCATCATAAGACGAATTTTGGGCCTTTAACTATCCAATTTAAATAGAAAAAAGTGTAAATGGAATAAAAGATCACAGGAAATACATAGGATGAAGGAAGACAAAACTCATATCACCACCAATTAGAATCTTTTCATAGAGACTTCAAAATCTTCCGCATATATATTCAATTCAACTTTAGAAAATTACAATAGAGTTCGAAACAACCAAAAGGTGATATTGCACTTCTGCCAACATTAATTCAATCAAATGCCCCAAAATTTATACAATTTGATTACAATGACCGAAACTGAAATGTTTCAGCTTCTAAAACTAATTATAGTAATTTCAAATGATGGTGTCGATATATGAACCGATATACAATGATTACTCAAAAGACGTTTCAAAACTAGGAATAGATTGCTTTGACTACTCAGCTTCATTTATGACTTTTGTCTTGTCTTGATCTTTCGTCGAACTTGTTAGTTTGGTGACACCTGGGGGTCACTTACTAGTCCCGGGAAAACTACATTTCGTCTTGCCCAGTCGCACGATTTCCTTCCATTGTGAGTCAGAAAGAATCTCGTAGTACATCATCTCCTTAATCAAAATATCTAGATCAATGCACATGGTGTAGGACATAATCGACAGATCAATATTCATTGTTTTAAATTGATTCAAAATTTCAAAGTATGTGGCCAAATACTGTACCAGACTCGGGCCTTTCAAAATTTCCTCCATAGCTTCAAATTTGGAATGGTCCATCCTACACTAAATGAGGAGAGAATTGTATTCTTCTTGGGAATATCTTGTTGACTACCTGCACCCAGGGCCTCTGAACTGTTCCTCTTATTATAAACACTCATCTTTGGGGCTTTAACAATCAATCTTGGAGAAGCTTTATGTGTCTGGATCTGATGAGGGGTAGATTCTGTTGGTTTTATCTGATCATGCTGCAAAGTGACCTCCATATACGTACATGTTTCCAGATTATCCAGTTTATCAAATCCTTCAACATGTTCGTTCTCACTGGGGCCCAATTTGCTCATCAGACTTCTCTTTGATATGATCTAATGCGGGTCATATTTCCTTCCTTGTAATTGTGTAAACCCGAATTCATTGAATTTGGCTTTGATCTGAGGTAAACGAGATTTGTTTTTTACCACAAAGGGTCCTACCATGTAAGGAAATTTTAAGTTAGATGCCTTGTGTTCTTTCAAAAAGTGCTATGTTTCTAAAATGATCCTTTGTCTGATGAACTCTAAGGAAAACGTTATGGGAGTCAAAAATACTAGTAAAATATAAGGTCCTTCTTGATAGCCATACACCCATATCACAGTAGATTGTATGAACAACATTCAATCTCCTACTCTGCTCTCTGGATTTGGTTTTAAAAACTTTTCATTTCTTCCAGAACCCTTGGCAAGTCTGAGTTGAAGATAAGAATGTACACCTTGGACATGATCTTATTGATGAAAATAAGCATGGTGATCCTTTTACATTCAGTTGAGATGAAATCAGTTTCAGGGAATTTTGTCTTGTTCGATTCGAGGAACATCCTCAACAGGTGTGTGTAGTATATGAAGTGTCTCAATGAACTGAAATTGACTAGTTGTCGATGCATATTATCTATGATGAATCTGTCAAAACTAATACAGACCGACTGATGAGACTCTGACACAAAAAAAGGTTAACAGGAAACCTAACATGACTTCTACTAGGAACTTGTCGTTATCTAACCCTAAAATTTGTCTAAGCAAGGAACAAGCCCACTGGACCTCAATGATAATAACACTCACATTGATAGGTAACGACAGACTTTTCGAATGGTGTTCAGGTTTGACAATGGTTTGCAAAAACAGGGTTTTTACTTGTGAAGGGCATTCTCTGTAAACTATGATCATCTTTTCTTCATCGAAGGGCTCTGACACTACGGATGAGGACTTTGATACACATAGGGTATGTCGAAGTGATGGGTTGTCTATTTCACATAAAACCTACGACCCTAATTTATTCAAAATAACTCTTTCTTCCTATGAATATTGCTCAACACACCATCTTATGAACTCAGGTAAAGGAAAGACTACTTCTATGATATAAGGGGTAGTGAGGGCTTGAGCCATTCCGAGAAAAGGGATCCACTTCCTAACATTGTCTATAAAATTCAATCTGGACATAGAAACGGGCGACTTTGTTATCTCTATGTCAAAAACATCAGAGTCCCTGTCAATTAGGGATTCTTTTCTAGAGGTGATGTCTTGTTCATTCACAGATAAAATGATAGGATTAGCGTCCATTGTGAAAAATACTTGTTAAGCGACGAAGAAAACACAAATATGATCCAACTTTGAGCTTGAGTTTCGAATGGATGGTTTGTGCCAAATTTTGAACATTTGAATGTTCCAAAGTATCATAAAATAATGTCGAGAATCCTTCTTTTATATGTGCCTATCAACATCAGGTATTGGATAAAACGGTTTTAGGTAGACCACTTTTCACCCCGATGTACCTCTAGAGGCACCATGTGTCCAAGAACGAAACCATGGTAGTTTTCCATGGCCCGCCTTCGAGCAATTATCTTCCACGCTGCTTCATTCCTCGATATGTCCATCAGTCGTTGATTCGGGTTGCTTCAGATCGACATTCCGTTGATCCTACCTTTCACGCCTCCGCTATATTTGTCCACATGTCGCCATATAATACCTTATCCTCCAAACTATCATACTTCCATAGCGATGTGGATTTTCGCTAAATCTCTAAAACTTGGACCCTGATCTGAAAATTGTTATGATGATAACATGACCCAAGACGCATAACTAGTGCTAAAAATATCCTAACGATGCCCATATATCAACATCATAATGATGCACATATATCAAATTAGGTCCCCTTGAGAGGTCATTTATGTTTTCTTGAGGTGTCATTCAATACCCTTGAGTCTTGGAAGCTTCCTAATACCTTGAGAGGAAGGTGTGGCAATTTGTGTTGTTTTGTTTGAAACTAGATTCCTAGAATATTTTTACTTCACCTAAGGCTTGGGTTTCCCCTCCCGCAAGCATATCAGTACGTTGAGACCCATACCTAATGATAAAAACTTTTTTATGGAACTACCATCCTTTCTCTAAGGCCAAGGATACCCTCTAGAGACAATGTGTGGTTCTTCAAGGAATTGTTTATGATTTTGGATGCATCAAATCTTTCTTTTGGATATAAGCCATGGCCTTGTTTCCTAGATAATCTCTAGTGCCCTAGGACACATACCTACTACTCAAAACCATAGAGTCACATCGATATCCCCAATCAGAGACCAATGATACCCTAAAGAGGCCATGTGTGGTTGTTTGAGGCATCTTTCTTGGCCCTATATGGATATACGCTTATTATAGGGATTGATGTTCATGTTTCCTCCCTCGGCCATGTATAGGGACCTAAGACACATACCTAGTGCTAAAAAGTGCTAGTGCTACCTATATATTTAGTTAGGGGAAAAGGATTCCCTTTATATGTCATTTGTGGTGGGTCAAGGTGTCATTTGTGGCCCTATAATCCTATAGACTTCCTTTGGCACCTAAGACTTGCGTTTCTTCCCTTGAAAATATTTACATTCCAAAGAATCATACTCAACATTCAAAGATTCAATATTATTTTCCATCCTTCTCTAGAGACCAAGGATACCCCATAAAGGTCATTTGTGGTATTTCAACATGTTGTTGATGGCTGTGGATGCCTAGAAGCTTCTTCTAGGACCTAAATTCTGTGTTTCCTCCCTTGATCCCTTACAAGGAAACAATACCCGTACCTAGTGCTCAAAATATACTAATGATGGCCATATCCCCACTTGAAGGATAGAGATCCCATTAAGAGGTGATGTATGGTTATTTGAGGTGTCACTCATGACTGTTGAGCCCTATAAACCACCTTAAACATTGAGAGGTTAGGTGTGGTGTTTTGAGGTTCCATGTTTGGCCCTCAATTCCTAGAATATTTGTACTTCAACTAAGTCTTGGGTACCCCCCCCCCCTCAACCATGTCAAGTCACTTGACCTCTATTGGTGTTTCTCATGGAACTTGATCCTGAGAAGATATGTTTAAGGTCCAAGGTTATTGTTTCCCTCCCTTGATGAATGTTAAGGGCCTTAGGATGTTGTTTCCCTACCATGACTATGGTCAAGGCCTCCATACCCAATGTTTTTGTGTGAAACATATCAATGGAAGACATATCCAACTATAAGAGAAAAGATCCCCTAGCTAGGGCTCATATCATTATGTCTAGTTTTATTCATGGCCCTTAAGCTCAAGAAGGTTCAACAAGCATATATAATATTCTTGTTAGACCTAACTCTAGACACATTCACAAGTATGTCTAGTCAAAAAAATATGCACATGTTATAAGAACACACACATAATCTAGAATGCACACATGCACAAAAATGTGCACACAATATAGTACACATCCACATTATTTCCATTCAATTATTTTTGGGTGGGACTGACAACTTTAACTAAGATGTTTGCTAATTTGGTTACCTAGGATTTAGTTTTGGAATGACAAACCTGATGGTTTGAGATGCAAATACATCAAAACCTCCATTTTTTTGAATAACTCTCAATATCTTTACCTCAATGAACATATATACACATATAGAGTCCACTACCTAAATTCCAAATATATATATATATATATATTTCAAATAATATTTTTTACTATTTTTAATATTTTTTTCTTGACATATATGAGAATATTAAAAGAAAATACATCTTTTATTCCTCCTATATACCTTTTTATCACCTTAATCATTTTTAAAATACATTATATGTCACACCTACATTCTAAAAGATATAAAAAAAATATTTGATTATGTTAGGACTCCCATTCCCTATATTAACAGAAGGTTTTGTAAATTCAAAAATATAATAACCTTTATAAAATAAACATTTACAATCACGGTAACCAGACTGGCACATAACATCCATTACATATTTGTCCCAGAGACCCAGCCGGGTTTGACCTCTAGACCTCCTCCCAAACTTGGAGAAAGGTGCTTTCTTACCAATCACGCTGTCTCGCGGGACTAAACGCGGTAGTTCATAGAAACGCTATATAGTATGTCTCGAGTTCGACTAATTAAAATACAAGTACTTGAAACTTGTAAAAAGCCATAATTGACAAGTAATGAACACGTAAAGGACGAGCCGCAACAATTGACAAATAATGAGAGGAACCTAAAAATACACAATTGACCAATCATTATAAGAACCTAAAAATACATAAAGGTGGCACTAAAAAACACTTGTGTAAGTTTTGTAATCTTCATTCTATGAGAATATCATTACTAAAGGAGTGGGGGAAAAATGGTAGGTCACATGGAGGGTCCCATGTTCCCACTTGAATCATGTGTATGTCATCACAATTGGTAAGTGATAATTGGATTGTAGGTATTTCCCTACAACATATGGGACATACAAAAGAAATGATCGAGAATGTGCCACGAAAGTAAAACCAAATAAGTATTCTCTTAGAAGACATGTATATCTAAAAAAAATATGATCATAAATTGTTTGGAAGAAATTAGGGATGACAATATTTTCTAGAGGAATGGATCAATATATTATATAAAAAATATATAAAATGTTAAAAAAAATTAGAAGATAATTTATTATAAAATTAGTGGTAGTTACAAGAAGATAGTAAAAAAATTCACTCACATTAAGGATTTGGTGTGATCTACATTTCACACCAAATCTCGTGCTATCTTCAAGATGGTTTTGACAATTTAGAGACCAAAGATTAATCTCATAAATAATAAACACACTACCAAAAAAATCAACCATAAACCCTTGTGAAATATGTTCTTCCTATGTCAAGGTACATACAGTACAAAGTGTAGCCTTATCCACAAAAAAAAAACTAAAATAAATTGTCAAATGCTATAACAAGTGGATTCCATAATAACCACAAAACATAAAGAGAAATGACAAATGGAAGAGGCATGCACCTTGTCACCCCCACACATATAACCATTAAGGTGTATTTGAGAATAAGCATAAAAGTATATTGCAATTAAAAAAAACCATTTAAATATATATATATATATATATATATATATATATATTAGTAATTTAAAGTGTTTAAATGTTAATAATTTTTTACATATAAGCAATATTTTTGTGATTTTTTTTAAATTCATGGAATTACTTTAAAGTATTGGTTGAATGTGTAGTTGTACTCAAAAAGAGTATACTAAATAACATTGTGATGAATGTAAACATAAGTGAATCAAAACTTATCCTATTTCTTTCAACTTTTAAAAACCTAGTTCAAGTGATCATAAGTTAGAAGTGATATCTTTTCCATAAAGTTGGGGAGACAATGTATTTGAGTGTCTTAATTCTCTTGAGATTAGACTCCATTATTATAATTGACAATTTACCCCATTAAATCATGTAAAAATACTTAAACAATTTTCTACAAAACTTAAAAAAAAAAAACTCTTTAAAACTTAAGAACAATGTTTTTTAGTTTAAACTATAAAACAATCGAGAAAAAAAGTTAAAGGTTTACCTTGAGAGATTTGATCCCCATTGGGGTTTGGAGTTAAGATGGAGTTAGGCTTGTTTTTCTTCATTGTTGTATTTATTTGTACATATTTTATCTTTTGATTTTTTTGTCACTATGTAAATCTGGACAAAATAGTTATTTTTTGTTGTTTAAATTGCATTGCTGAATGTAGAAATAGATTTAGCCTGCTGAAAACCCCCTAATGCACTTTGATTATACAAACATAGCCACTAACCCTAAAAAAAAGCCAAAAAATAAAACATTTAAACTCTAATTTAAATAATGCGAGATCTAAATTCCACATACCCACAGCATTCAATACCACATAGCAAGTTGTATATTGCTTGTTAGCAATATCTGACCTGCTATATTAAATGATAAAAAAAATGAAATATAAACAATGGAATCTAAATTACAACATATATTCCACCTAACCCAACATTGAATACTACATAACAAACTGTATTTTGTTTGTTTGCTGCATAGCCAACTGTATCTTGACCCAATATATTGGGCACTTGATTTTTAGAGTCGTACCACGCAAATCTTATCAAACAATCTACATTAATATTACTCTAAGCTAATTTCTTCAAAGAAAAAGTTCGGCCAGTAGTTCGCCCAATTTCGAACTGAACAACAGTTCGACCGGTCGAGCAGCATTGACTGTTTGAACTGAACAACAGGTCGACCGGTCGATGCTACATTCAATGATAAGCTTTTATCAAGTGCGATCGAAGTTACAGACGGGAAGAGAAACAACGTTCGTTTGTGATTAAACCTCTTATGGTCGATGGAAGGAAAAAGGGATCTATGTAAAGGTCCAAATTATGCTGTTCATTTTTGTTGTATACTGACCTGCTCATGATTGTTCAATGACCTGGAAGCCTCCCATATGCACCTCTACTTTTATTTGGATGAATTTCCTGAAGATCTTTCAGGGTTGTTTGTTTAGTTTGGCAGAGTAGAGGGTAAGCCGTGGAGGCTCTCCGGAAGCCGCGCCACAGAAATCCAAGAAAAGGTAAGGCTATTATATGTATGGGGGGATTTGAATTTTTGCTCACTTCTCTAATCCGATTTCTTCTATTCTATCATGCTCTTGTCAACCAACAAAGGGTAACACAGGGCAGTTTGAATGTTGTTGTAGCTCGCAGAACTGACATATCATGTCCATGGTAGTAGGGTTTGTGGTTTGCAAGGAAACACACAAGGTTAGAATAAGCACACACGTTCTGGCAAAAAAATTCTATAGAGGTTTTGTTTAATTTCGAGGCGACTTAGATCTGCTTAATCTCATAGATCTAGCTTCCTGTATCTTCTGATCTTGACGGATCGAATCGACTTAGATTTGTGAGATTTTGCAGGTTTAACTTGTTGTATCGTTAGATTTCGACGGGTAGAACGAAATTTGCATGGTGTATGTACCTCATAGAACTGACATCTCACGTCTATGAAAAGTTTGGAGAAAAGTTTTAAATTATTAGGGTTTTATTATGATTAAAGTTTTTTGAATGGTGGAACAGTACTTTCAAAGTTTCACAATGAGTCAAGTTCCGCTTCACTATGGTTTCACAGATTTTCTCAAATTCTGAATCAAATGGATCAAAACTCTGATTTCATATATTGTTAGAATGTGTTAAAGAAAAAAAAGCGTTTTTGCAGGTGACTGGTTTGTAATACCTCCTTAGCTGTGCAGAGTTTTTCTTTAAGCAGTAAGGCGGGTCTTGTCCATGGCACCTGCCGGTTTCTTTGCACAACATAGTACTTAGCTCAGTCTTGTGCATGGCACCTGCCAGTTTCTTTGCACAACATAGTACTTAGTCTTAGCTTTTAGCCAAGGAGTAGG
>JASDQU011247795.1:32401-42739 GCA_032191745.1 Picea mariana
AGAGGTAGGACAAAGATAAAAAATTAAGGAAATGATTTTTAGGAGTGTGCAGTGTTCCTAGAGCGTGTGCACGCTCCTAGAGCATGTGTGCGCTTGTTTGAATTCAATTTTTTTTGGTCAGGATTGACAAGGTGTATACTGACATGGTTAGCTCAGATTTATGTTCAAGATGAAAAACCTAGTGGTTTGGTGTGCAAATTCATAAAAGCCTCCATTTTTGTGAATACCCCTCTATATCTTTGTCTTTGACGTTATTTTTCTATATGCCTAACAATTCATTTGTCGACAACATTATAGACATAGATAGAGTCGACTATGCAGATTTCAAATATATAATTTTTTTTCTTAAATTATTATTGTTTATTGTTTTAATCTATTTTTGTCTTCACATATATCAAAATCCTAGAATACACACCTCTCTTATTTCTACTATAACTTTTTCTCGGCTTAACCATTTATCAAATGAGTTATATGAGGCACTAGAGGAGTCTGATACCTATGATCTAAAAAAAAAAAGTGATCATGTTAAGACCCTTTTAGCCTGCACGAACAATATAAAATATAAAATTAATATTAAAAATTTAAAAAATATATAAAATTAATAATTTAATAATTTGTTGACTTTGATAATTTAAAAATAAAATAAAATTAATATGAAAATTTTCCAAAAAATACATGACACAACAAAAACGGTTTCTCTACAAGTATACAAGTTTTTGGAATGAAATTCCACCGTTAAGACTCTAAAAACTGTCACGAATGAAAACATATAGCTTATATTTTGTTGGAAAAATAAGATACCACTATTAGAAAAAACAATTGACCTAGTTATTCACAATTTCTATGAATAAGAGTTATATATTCAGAAAGATAATTGAATTTCCTACATTTCATACTCTTAAATCATATTCAAATTCATTGTAAAATTACCTTGAGTAATCCCTTCAAGTTAACATATTGTTATTTTTTCAGGTTTGCATTGCAACTAACGCGTCATGAGAGACCATCATTATCTTGCACTCACCCTTGCATGAATAGAGATATCATGCATCTTAGCCTTTCCTTTGATTTTATCCTCCATCTCTTCCTTGAGAGTGATTGGATTGGAGTTGGTGCCTTAGGAGCCAAGGGATCTTACTACCTCTACATATTCCTTTTTCATCATCATATCCCCAATTGGTTACTTTGAAATTGATGCCAAAACCAACTGTGCATAGCATGGTGAATTGTCCTTCCAATCACCAAATCCTATCTAATTTTCCCTCCTTATTGACTTGTTTAATATGAACATATTTCATTCACAAAGCAGTGATAGATTTAGCCATCTAATAAAACTCCATATCTCTAAAATTATTTTTGTCTATGGACCTGGAAAACCTAACCCGTTAGAAGCCCAGTCATCAAATTATTTCTACACTTGACATTTTAAGGTCTAAGACCACATCTTCCTGGCCTCATTTAGATACATATCGATTTTTTACTATCAATTTATGTTGCATTTTTCAATAAATTTAAAGAGTACATTAAAGCATTAATTGAATTTCAATGTACATTTTTCATGGGACTTATTTGTTATATTATGTGCATATTAATGTATGAAACTAAGTGTAGAGATGACAATGAATTCAAGTGAAAATATATCTCAGGAGTGGGACACACATCTGAATTTGATAACTGAGAATATACAAGTTGACTGGAATGATAGATTCCAAAGTATACAAAGGCAAGAATTTCCCATCAAGAAATATTTGATACAATGAGTAGAGAGTGGTTAAAGTTATATCGCAAACATTTGAGTAAGATTAGTAATGAATGTAAGAAAAATATGTTGGGAAGAATAGATGTCATATTAGGTGAAATATATTCAAATTACTCTTATTTTTATTCATTATTATTTTTATTTCTTTCCGTTTTTCATTTTATTATATCCCTTAACTAACTTTGTAATTTCATTATATCCCTTCATTGATTTTGTAATTGTTTTCATTTTCCATGGTTATGAAAATTTTTAGGGAGACAATAAGTAAATTCCTTAAATTGGAAAGAACGAAGAGAAACAAATGAACAAATGTTGATAAAGAGGTATTCAACAGGTATGGAAAAATAAACTCAATGATAAAAAGAGGAAGAAAGGATCTCTAGTGAGAAGCTAGCACGAGGAATGGATCTCGAGACTCCATTTAAAAAACCAAAAATGTAATAAATATTATATGATTAATTGAACATCAAGTAAGAATTGTTTATAACAAATTTACCATTTTTTTTTTCTTCTATTTCATAACCAATATAAAAAATATGTTACTTTCGTAGTTATCTTATTTCTTAAGGATTTAGCTTTTAATTATTTTCTTTGATATGATTTTGGCATCCATATCATCGCTCCCTTCTTGCTCCCACATTGTTATTTTTCTCGGATGTACCCTTTTAGTGTCATTCACCTACTTTTTTGTGGTTATTTTTCAAATATTAATAAACTTTTCATATCTTATCTTATGTTATGTACATGTACAAATTATAATTAAAATTGAAAAGTATGAATTTTTTTTCTCAATCATGAAGGTTTTCAATTAGACATTACTTTATAAGTTTGTCAATATAATCTCATTTATTATAATTATGGTTCCCCAAACAATAGTAGTTAGGTGATTTTATACTATATTAATATATCGTGTTAATAATTGTGGTTATTTCTTATCTCATACAATGAAATGATTTTACTCACAAGCTAACTGATGAGGAACTGAAGTATGTCCTAAATAATGTTTATCAAAAAATGGTGGCATATTATGAGCCCATGCCCCATATCATTATTTGTTAATTATGTCTTAATTTTTAACACAGACACACACACACACACATTTCCAAGAAAAACCTCATGGAGAAACCCTTGGGAACTTCCCCACATTTTGTAGATGGTGCACACTGTAATGCTAATTATAGTGTCTGACTTGTTCCTAGGGATATTAAATGAGGAACTCAATAGAGTCAACGATCACAAGGGAATGATCCTAAGACATATTTTATGAAACTAAAATCACTCAAGCACTTGAGATATCCCATTGGCCTTACTTATGTGTGTTGGGGGGGAGGGAGGTAGTTGTTGATGAAAGATATTTAGGATGCAAATCAATCAGGGAATAGGGGTGGTACATGATGGAAATTGAGAACAATCTAGCTAATTATATCCTAGATCCACTTGAGGGGATAAGGTTTTTGTAATTGCTAGAAATAAATGAGTAGGGAAAGATTCTAGATATGGGGGTCTTCTTGGAGAAAAGGAAAATGTATAGAATGAATTTAGGAAGGTGGATATAAATAAAATGGTAGTGACAAGTAGGGAGTAGTCAAATAAATCAATAGCAAGCTGGGAGAGATCCAGGTGTAGGGAAAAAAATCAATGGGTACATGGTGGGAACTTCATCCGAGGACAAGAAAATTACCCTATACATTCATTCTCCATGAGAGAATATATGTGGTGGAAACTATTATGTTCATTTCCAACCTAAAGTGTTAGTTGTGATGCCTTGCCGATTAGTAAGGGAGTGAAAGAAAATATAGAATAAGGTAGTAGGGGTTAGCGTACGTGGAAGAAACCTTGACTTAAGCATGTTGAGAGGTTTAGACTGGTTGGAAGGAAGTGATAAAGGAGGAAAACAATACAGATTGAGGAAGAAACTTAGGAAATGTGTTAAGAGGAGGGAGAACTTAGTCGGGATGGTGGTAGGGAAGGAAATATTGCTTGATAAAAAAACTATAATATTAGGAAAAGGATACCATAAGTAGATTCGATGGACAAAAAATGGGATAAGAAACACTAAGAGTTTGGTTGAAACCCATTGGAATGAATTTTTGGGTTACTTATCTATATTTGGCATCATCACAAGGAGTTGACTAGGGTTTACATTTAATTTTGAGAAGGATGATAATAAGGATTTAGGAAAATGATGGTATCGAGGTTCAACCATCTTAAATTTATTGAAAATGAATTCTTGTTTTAAACAAATATCTAATCCAATTTTGAAAAACCCAACATGGGTGAAGTTATCAACACTAAACTAGAGTACTAGTTGGATAAGATCCTACGAGGGATGGGTGACAATATTTGCAAAACCGTGGATAAGGATATGTCATGTAAGTCTAGTATCTAAAGGTCATTGGCACAAATATTAGTCAAAATTGATTTCAGAGATGGATTTCCAAACGACATTTAAATGATGTGGGGGCGATAAAACCAATAATTAAATCATGTATTATGTTAAAGTCTCGTTCAAATGTGTAAGGTGTCGTGAATATGGAAACCTAGTTGAATATTTTGTTCACTAATTCATGAAGAAGGTATGGAGAAAGAACGAGACTCAATAGATTGAACGACTTCAGGAAATAAACGATATTAAGCGTGAAGGGGATACTTTTAAGGGTGACTTAGTAGAGGGAGGTTTAAATACCATTGTTCATAATCGGAAGGAAGATAAGGAGAATGAAAAGGAACATGAACAATGTCGAGTAGTAGAGGTCGTCATCAATTTGGTTGTGAACTGAGAATCTTAGCAAGATAAGATTAAGGATGGGAATCCAAAAGAAATGGAGAATTAGATTCAAGTGGTTAGCCTTGGTAAGTTAGAATCACATACATCAAATTTATCCATTAACTAACACAACGGTAATGCTGATTTTGTGGAAAATGGAACATGGCCTTCACTTATTGAAATTGAAAGGAAGTTTAAGAGGAAACTCGTAGATTCAAGAGGTAGGGATATCAATAAGGTCAGGAAAAATAAAATTATAAAGGGAAAGAGAATATTAATATTATTAAATGAAACTAGGAGAATGAGGATGATGATGGGGGGCAAGTAGAAAGTGAGATAAACTTGTGGAATTTTGAGGTAGCTATACCCTTAGTCCATAAGTTTAAATATAGATATATTATATGGCCTATGAAGGGAGAAATATATATTTGGGAAGAATGTATAGAGTTTTAAATATAGATATATTATATGGCCTATGAAGGGAGAAATATATATTTGGGAAGAATGTATAGAGTGGGTATTGGAGGTTAATATGTATAAGAAATTAAATATAACAAACTGGGAAGAAAGGCTTGCTTATGCCATTCCCAAGAGAATTCCTTGAAGGAGATAAAAGAAGAAGAATGAAAATCCATTATATGGGTACTTAGAGTGGGACATAACCCCTCAAAGATTTCCCTATGATATATTTATCCTTGAATATGCAAGGATTAGGTATCCCTTCCAAAAGGATAGCCTTTGATAGGCTTGTGGAACTTCAGAAGCGAGAAATTATCCTATTACAAGAATGTATGGGGGAAGGGATAAAGTTGGTGTAGATTTTAACGTGGTACAATATTTTACTGCAAACAAATTTTCAATAAAARAACATAAAATATACAATGGAAAATACACACATTACACAAAGATTTTTCYCTTGGAAACTCAAACCGGGAAAACTAGCATATTCTATATTCATTCACATCATACATTGTTTACAATAAAATATACATATAGGAGCTAGGGACATTCAAAAACCTAATCCAGTGACATGGATTAGTCAAAAACCATAATTCCTTAATCGAAAATAGAAAACCATTGGCAAAAAAACATGTCCTGAAAAACTGCCCATATATGGACATGAAAATCGAGGATCGCTTAAAAATGGACACAAAAACCGTGGAAAAAAAATTCGGGGGCTCTGCCCCCCTACAACCCCCGCTCTTATCCCCCATGTGTGTTTGGTGCGACATAGACACTAGTTCTAGTCGTGCAAAGAATATAACGCATATCCAACAGTTGGTTGAAGCATTAGGTAAATTGTTGAAGCATTGGAAATTTTGTATGATTGATTCTAATGAGAACTTAGAGGGGATAAGAATAGGATCAAAGAGTAACATGCACTTAATAAATTATTTGATTGTAGTAGCAGGTATCTATATAGAGTTAATGGTCCAAGAAATAGGGCAATGCTTCTTGGTGATAAACTATTATGGGACTTATGATGATAGGTAGTTTTTTTGGTATGATTTATTTTCATATTAAGGAATCCTAAGATATCAAAAGATTATAATACTGATATTTGAATTTCACCATAAGCATATCTAAGGTCTAGGGGAAGGATACCAAATTGTAGAATCTATTTGACTTCTTAAGATACAATATAGAGGAGTTTAAATTAGTAGACATTGAACTTATCAAGATTGTTCCTGAGGTCCTAACAAGTAGAATTCATGTCCAACCTATGCTAGAATACTTGGAGGGGAGTGGAAATGCCTGAGGGATTGTGAGTAGTGAAGGGGGATTCCATCCCTTGGGTTGTGCAAGTTGAGGGGAAGTGAGCTGGTGGGCTATAATTAGTTGTAAGTTTAACTGTTGAAAGGGGGACACTAGTCAACCTTAGGGACCACCATCTCTTGTGGATTAATAACCCCAACTCAGGGGTGTCTTGTTGTTGAGAACTGGAAAAAAAAGGCTACGACTGGGAGGAATGTCAATTCTCTGTAGCGGGTTGCACATTTTATAAGATACATGTTCTTATTTGATGTGTTTATGCATGTATGATGTTGATATAGTGGTTGTGCAATTTACTTTGAATTATATTTGGATATTATTTCTTGTTGTGAGAATAATGATGAATTTAAATCATTGTTTAAGTGATGGGATGTTGTTGTATGTTATTTAGTTGTTATATGCACAATTAAGAAATTGTGTTTACATTTTTAAGAAACATAGACAGTTGCAAGTGTATGGATTTCATGTTGTGCGTTATTTATGTAATTATATTTTGTATTAGAAATTTTTAGTGGATCTTTTTAGAAGTGACGTGACCCTGTTGGGGCCTGGGTACGTCACAATATGGTATTAGAGCTTTTGGTTCAACACTGGATCCATACGAGCCAAGAACCAATGCGAGTTTGAGTAAATTCGTTGTTGTAAATTTTGGTCTGTGTGAATTTGGGGGAAAATCTAGAGAAAATTAGAGTCAAATCACCAAATTTGTGGTCAAGATTCATGTTTAAATGAATCAGAACTATTTAAGGAGGTTAATGGAACCAATTTTAAAAATTGCAAAGACGGATTCAACTTGGAATGGATGAATTTCAAATTTTAATGGACATTGTAGATGTTACAAGCAATTTGGTAAATCAATGGCCAAGATCGCGTGTGATCGTGAGATCAACGGTTGAGATTAACCTTGATAAATTTAAAAAATTTTAAGGTTTTGGATGTTTGTAAGCTCGAACAAATCCATGGTTAAGATTCAATTTCGACGGTTGGAAGTTGAAGAGATCGACGACTTAGATTCATTAGAGATTTTGGTCAAAAATTCCTAAGTGTGGAAATTCGACAAGAGAAATCGTCAACGACCAATAGTCGGGTCAGGATAAATGGAAAAGTGTTTGGTTCATCTAGAAGACATCTCTGATCGTCGATGGCTGATGTTCAACATTGATCGAGTCCAGTGAAGTATTTTCATTCACCAATGGAAATCGTCGATGGTCGATGGTCAAGCATCAGGTGATTCAACGAAGTGTTTCAAATCAAGCCAAAGAAGTTGTAGAGGGTCGATGGGTTGATGGTTGGGCATCCATCGATTTGGATAAGGGTTGAAGTTAGACCAAGAGAATCGACCAATGGGTCGATGCGTGGATGGGACAATGGTCAGAAGTTGGCCGAATTCGATAAAGGTGTTCAGTTCCTTCAAGAGAATGAGTCAATGCCCGATGAAGGAAATATGGTGATGTTGTTTCATGACACATCAACATTCATGTGTTGTGACACATCAGCATCCACGTTCCGTTCCACATCAGCTAAGTTGAGACCTTAGCATGACGTGTCATGCCACGTCAGCAGTTGCCACGTCATCCAACAAGTAGTCGATGATCGATGGTCAGGTAGATTGAATTAGGGAATTGTTTTCGACAGTCATAGGGGATCATTGATTGTTGATGGGCTGATGTTTGGGTCGGTCAGTTTAGCGATGTAGTGCTAATCGATTGCGAAAGTAATGGGTTGATCGTCGACAATCGGGTCAGCAGTTTGGGAAAACTTTTGTGCGCATCGAAAGGAAAGCATCGATGGTCGATGGAGTGTGGATCAATGGCTTGGATTCCACATAATTTTATATCAAGGGTTCAAATTTAAAAGGTTGTTAGAACAAAAAAATAGTCATTTTTATGTGAAATTTTGTGGTTTTTGAACGTCGTGATTAATTTGTGCGGTAATTTTGAGGCCCTAAATGATGTTTTTAGCAATCAAAACCCATGATAATAGAGTGTACAAATGATAAAATGTGTCTCCAAATATCAAATAAAATAACTTGAAGAGATCTTTCCAATGAGAAAAATTGTTTGCAAAACAGAGCTCGTATGAGAAAGTTACAGCCAAAACAATAAGGGTAAAAGTTTGGCTCTAGTTTACTTCCAAAGGGAATGAATCCTAGATAGGAATTTTGTTTTGGGAACAAGAGTATTTGATGGAGAAATTATGAACCATAAAACATAGCCATGGAGCCATATTTAAGATATGGTTATGTAAAAATGCGTAGGAAGAGAAATAAGACACATGTAGCATAGAAGGATAAATTAGGTAAAACAATGAAAACTTCTCTTGACCATAACTTTCATCTCGAAGCTCGTATTTGAGCAAATGAATGGTCATTGGAAATGTATTGAGGAGTATAAGTCATATATCAACCCATAATTTTGAATTGGGCATTATAGTTTTTCAAAAAGTGATAAAAGAGATTGTTGTAGCAGTAAATGAGTGGAAATTGCAGCATGTTGATCTTGTAACTTTTGACTCAGAACTCAGATTGAGACATCAGTACAACCATTGGAAAGTTGTTTCGAAGAGGAATTTATTTAAGGAATCATATTTTGGATTAATTCATTAATATTATTCATAATTTAAAATGAAGAATGACCTATAATATAATTAATAATATTTTGGAATATGTTTAATTCTAACAACAATTATTGCATGCACATTCCAACAACAATTATTGCATGCACATTCTTGCAGAATTAGTGATACAAAAAAATAGACTTTAGTTCCTACATGAAAACTAGATATATGGAGGATTCTCAAGGTTTTTACAACCATGAAGAATAAATTAGAGGTTTGCATGTCAACATGGATAATGTTGATATTTAGTCTAATGGGAGAAGAGACAGGAAGGATCTTATAACAACGAGAAGCCTGGAAAAAGAAGGGAATAGCTATAGGGACGAAAATAAGAGGATGATGAAGGATTAAGAAGAGATACTTCAAAGCTTGAATATGTTGCAGAATCAATTCAACAAAGATTTAGGCACAAGGTAAGAATCTAGATCCAAGAAAGTGGAACTATCTAGGTCTTATGATAGGAGGGATTTTCATAGAGGATATAAACAATCAAGGAGTATTAACAGGGGTCCACATCATCATTCATCGGGGAACTCAACCAAAAAACATATACACGTTCAAGGTCAGAAATAAGCCCAAGTATATCTCTCGTTAGGAATTAGAGAAGGAGACATGGATCAGATAGCTTGCAATGGGAAGTGAGGAAAATCAATCCAACATCATTTGATGGATAAAATAAGAAAGGTGAATATGTAGAAGCATGGTCGCTAGGAATGAGGAAATATTTACAGTTGCATAACTATTCATCAAATATAGAAAACAGAATTGCAACCTACCACCTTCAAGGAAAGGCATCTATGTAATATGATGTACTATACATTTTAAGTTGAGTTACCATTACCATGTTAACTAAAATAATAATGATTATTACGTCTTACTTATGATTTAATTTGATCATGTGATTCATCTCTATGTGCTTAATTAATTTTAATGTTTTATTTATCTTAAGGTAGAATAGAATCTGGATAGATAATAAATTTTATTAATGAATTAAACCTATAATTTGTGTAATAAAAATATGTATTTATTATTAAAAATAAATTGAAAATTTCACTTACATACTTTGGGTGAGACTTTTATATTTAGAATGATGAAAATTTTCATGTTTTACTCATATAATATTTAATATTTAATATTCACTTGTATTTTTCTATTTTGTGTCAAAGGGTAAATTCAATAGATACATCTTCACCATTTTTCAAATTTTATGTTCAATTTGAAAGTTTTTATCTATTTTGAACATTTTTTTTACATGTAGCTATGGAAAGGAAACCATCAACATTGATATAGAGTAAAATTATTAATGTGTAAAATTTTCATATTAAAAAACTATCTACTTATCATTTTCTCTTTAAAATATTATCCTATTAACCAACTCATATATATATATATGTGTGTGTGTGTGTGGGTTTTTTTCTAAAGA
>JASDQU011247797.1:5896-17178 GCA_032191745.1 Picea mariana
GATCCTTGCACATCTTGATCGTCTTGTGGTTGATTGATTGTGATGATTGCGATTTATTGTGCCTTCGTCCCTAGCTCATCAATCCTCACCTGAGCAGTTGGCCAGGAGCCTGATCTATGGTTGTCACTTCGCCGTTAATAGATCTATGGGTCTCAACGCCCTGCTTTTTTGTGTGTGGATGATGAGCGAAGAATGTTCCTATTAGCTATCTACCTCTGTTGTTTGTCCTTGTCTGATTGTTTGTCTTGCGCCTTAATGCATTTAATTAACGCTGCAAATTTTATTGATAGTGAAATTTTCTTTAAACTCTACGCGTTCTGGTGATTGTTACTTCTGTGTTTCCTGGAGGTAGTTGAGGTAGTTTTCTTTTGCATTTTCTGTGAGGGATTATCCCTGAGCATATGTTTGTTTTGCTTGGCATATTTTACTTTTTGCTTGGAATATTTTCGTTTTTGCTTAGCGTGGCCTTAGTTTTTATTTACAAGGAGAGTGCACTCGTTTCTACTAATTCTTACCCTCCAACTGTTAACGTTGTATTGTCGTTTACCGATCCACTGTAATGCAATTTGAATCAATGTCTTGCCTAACATTCTTTGACTGTTATTTTACCCTTCTCTGAACAACGCTTTTCTCTTTATAACTTATGACTGAGTGACTCCTCCTGTCAGCATTTTCTTCATCGTTTACCTGACTACGAACTTGAGGTTAAAATCTTTTAAAAATCTTTGATGTAAAACTCAGATTCTTTTTATTATTGAAACCCGACAATGTCTGGCTAAGCTCAAGAATTCTTTTCCCTTTTATTGACCCCAATTTGGTGGTAAAGCACTACGAAATTGAGCCTGGGCGTTGGTTTAAGGTCCGTGCATCCCAAGGTTTTTCCACATCAATTTTTTTTGTACTTAAAACAACCCCTTTTTGCACAACGAAGATTTATGTGTGAGACAACCAACCATTGCCTCTACGTTGAGTGTATTGCATCGAGTCATTCATTTTGGGTGTGACTGCTGGCAGCATAATCATTGGACAGGCATTTTAATCTACAACGAATCTTTATTACAGATGATTGGTAAAGGCGAATTACATTCAGGCGAATTGTTTAATGGTTTATATTATTGTGAATTGTAAATTGTTGCTTGGCTTTTTAGATGAGGTTATTCTCTGTCTGCGTATCATTGAGAAGTATACACACCACGTTTCTACTTTCTGTGTTATTAAATAGAACCAGAATGTCCTCGTTGCTAAATGTAAATCATTGCTTGACCTTTTTGGCAGTAGATACATTACGTTTTTACCTTCTATGTTATTAAATCGAACCAGACATCTACTTTTTGATTGGTCTAACTGCTCCTTACCTCTTACAAGTAATTGTTTTTATTTATTTATTCCTGGGGTGTTTTTGCACAGTGAATTGCTTATATATTAATGATAGCAATGCAACTTCCCTTCTGGTATGTTTGCACAACGATTTGCTTATATATTAATGATGGCAAGGTAAATTCCATTCTGGTGCGTTTTTCCGGACAATTTTCCCTTTTTAAGTGTTGACAACAATGCAATTCCTATCTTGTGTGTATGTACAACGATTTTGCCTTATTTATAAAATGAAAGCTCCTTTTTAGTGGCTAGATGATAGCCTTTCCAGACCTCCAGTTTAGTCATGGACATCATTTAATTGAATAGAATTGCCTTTAATGTTTAAACAACCTTTAACGGAGCATAACCGTCTTTAATTGGTTTGGACAACCTTCAATTGAATAGACAACCTTGATTGATTAGACATCCTTACTTCTTTCATGGACAGTTATTAATTTAATTTAATTTACACTTGTCAATTTGGTTTAATATTGATTAAAGAAGACTTGCCGAATTGATGTGAATTTAATGTTTCTTTTTTAAGTAAAAAAGGAGGATCCTGTTATATTAAAGTTGCATGTTTACACAATCGTTTGCAGCGCCAGCTGTCCCGCCTAAAAAGGAAACCGAGATAGCTGGTTGTTCCATGACACTTGTTTTCAAACCAAAATAGCCAGGCTTCCATCCGCCCTGCCCGAAGGAAACCAGGACGCTTGGCAGCCATTAGTTTAAGTCTGTTCCCTAATTTACTACTGGCAACATAACTATATTCTAATTGAGTTAAATCTCTGGTTTGAAACAAAAGAGAATTTCTAACTATGATCATTGACAAATCCTTTTACCCGATGTACTCGTCATCTTTGTCATTCTTTCCCATTCCGACTGGAATCATGTAGGCCTGAGCGCACGTAGGGCATTGTCATCTTGGAGACGTGCTGGAGTAATCTGCATACATCATGTCCAGGCATTGACTAATTCAGATGGCCCTATGGATTTGGTCTTCCACGATGCTGCGTGTTTTAAAAATCAATTTCAGATGCTCTGGGTGGAGGAATGGAGGCTGGTCCTATGCATTGCACTCCTTGTCATTGCACCGCCACCTTGCTGTACTTGCATCCTGTCCTGCTGTGTCGCTTCCCCTGGAAGTTCACTGCTTCTTGAATTTTACTTTTCGTCGGTGTTGCCCTGTAATTCTTCCTCAACATAGCAGGTTGTGTACACCTCTGTTGGGTCATCTTCCTGACAATTATGTGTCATTCCTGGAGCTTGAGGCGTGGCATCGTTCACGAAGCAAGTGTGGACATCCAAATTATCCAGGACAGTGAAGAGGAGATGTTTTGGAGGCACCTCGATGGGTTTGTCCGGAACAAACTCCTCCACATACACCATGGGAGGCGTTTTGGTTCTCCTAGGCTTCCTGGTTCTATGAGTGTATGCCAACGCCAACACTTTTTCGAACTTCTTCTGCCGCTTCCTTTGGGAGTCAGTTGCATACCACGCCGCGCCTCTGCGAGGCCAACCCCTTGCTCTCGGCATGAGGAGAAGCAGAGCTATAACCGGAATGTCGACTGGATCACTGTCCCTGCTCCAACACTTCGAAGGTTCAGCCTTCGGCCTTTCAATTTCCAAATGCATCTCATATCCCTCCGGGCGAATGATAAGGACGAAGGTGACCGTCAAAACCTTCGACATTAAGGATAATTCCTTAGTGCACTGATTTGCCGTCCTCTTCACTCGTGTGAGAGGCTTCGTCCGCTGGTGTAGGCTGCTCGAGCTCACTCCCATCTTAATGGTGAGGAGATGGGAGTCGGTGGTCATTAATTATGGCTCTACCCAACTCGGTTTCGCATGTCCTTCCTCCTCGATGTGGCATCCCATCCAGGGGATGCGAATTTAATGTTAATTAGATTGTATTTAGTGATTTAATTATAATGCAGATTTGCCTAATCGATTCATAGTTGATACTATTTCGATTGAATTTAATGACTAAAGTGTAATGTAGAATTATCGATGGATTCGAAAGTAATGTTATTTAGATTGAAATGAATGACTAAGGTGTAAGGTAGAATGGTCGATTGGATTTGTATTTAATGTTAATCAGATGGTAAGTTAAAGACTAGTTTATAAGTTAGACTTGCTAAATTTAGATGGATAATCAATGTCAAAACAATTGTAACTGTTGACTACTTTAGACTAGATGATTGGTTGGGTCGTTGACGATGTCGTGTATTGGCTTGTGTCATCCCCTGTTGTCATCCTCGAGCATTTCGTTGACCTGTTGTTGGGGTTTGGGTGTGGTTTTCTTATCGGTATTCGGCTCCTAGCGCGTCGGATTATCTAGAGTCCTCGGTCCAGATAGATCATGTTTGCACCTAGGTTATTGACGCACCTATCATCTGGGGACAACATGATTCCTGATGAGGGGATCATGGTGCACCCTATTATATAGTGACGAATGATAACTTGGCTGGAGTCGGTGTCTTCCTTGTAAGAGTTGTTGAGCGTTGTAAGTTTGCTTTTGGCACATGGGTTGAACACCTTCATTTGTTTGGTTTGCGCGCCTTGAGGTTTTAGTCTTGTTCGTCAAGGTCGTTGGGTTGGGAGGGAGATGTTGTCTCTTATCTTGAAGGTGTGTATAATTGCGTCGGGTGGGTAGTCATTCCTTCTTGTTGTCCTACGCATGTCTCGCCCAGATGCTCTTGTACAGTGCGTGGAGTCATAGTAGCTTGTTGCATGGACTGCGAGCTTGCGTTTGTTGTCAGTTGTGTGGTTAACTGTTGTTGTCATCACCATCTTGCCTTTCAAAAAAAAAAAAAATTTGCACTTCTACTTCACTTGTAGTTGTGAATAAGGGTTGTTACATTTGGTATCAGAGCCGGTTCAACCCGCGACTTGGGATCACTACAGCTTTCGTTGATATGATTTGATTATGATGTTGCTAATTAAGTTGACTTGTATCCGTGCAGGTAATCATGGTTAGAGGATGCCACAGAGGTAGACGACGAGGTTCTAGGGGAGGAGGCACGACGCCTCTAGTAGCATCCACACCTGAGGGGTCTAACCCCAAGGAGATGAACATGTTTTCGAGTAGGAGCAAATAGCAGTAGGTGATGTAGTTGGATTGATGAGATATTTTCAGCGCATGTTTGAGGCACTGATCAACCGTTTGGACAGAGATGAGGCCAGAGCGTCGGCACCCCCTGAGGGTCCATCGCGAGCTCTGGTCGGTACTGGTAGCATTCACCATGAACTCGAGAAGGTCAAATTTCTCAAGTTCTTTGATGCCCCGGATGGTGCAACCACCGAGGCATGGTTGGAGAATATGGCGATGTGCTTTGCACTTCACGACTATACCTCCAACATGAAGGTCCGCATGGTGGTATTTCAACTGAAGGGAAGCG
The DNA here is from genome assembly GCA_032191745.1 of Picea mariana. Classification (NCBI taxonomy): domain Eukaryota; kingdom Viridiplantae; phylum Streptophyta; class Pinopsida; order Pinales; family Pinaceae; genus Picea; species Picea mariana. Next base: position 10,654 of record JASDQU011247797.1, read on the forward strand.
CTCTTCTATTGTGGAAGACACTCTTGCCACAACTGAACATGGTCGTCGAAGACGTGTCATGGGAACTATTCGAGGAACGGTTCTGAGAGAGGTACCTATCAGAGGAATTCATTGAGCGTTAGCTCAACAAGTTCAATGCCTTACGACAGGGTGGTCGTACGGTGCCCGAGTACGAGGCATGTTTTATGGAGCTACTTCGATATGCTCCACATCTTAATACTGAGAAACTTAAGGTCAACAGGTTCGTGTTCGGCCTTAATGGAAACATACATGAAAAGGTTAGGATTATGATGCCTCAGACCTTACATGATGTCGTCCAGAAGGCCCTAATAGCAGAGGAGGAGCTTATCAGCAAGGGTCAGAGCAGGACTCCAGTGAGACCAGCAGGGCAGTTGTCATCTGGTGCGCAGCAGCATTAGACACCAGCCAAACATACGCCAGGATATCGTGGCTTCCAGAGGGGATCCACTTTCACTACACCTTGGTGACTGGCGCCTCAATAGTGAACACCTTATGGGGGACCACAACATCAACAACAACACCGACTCCAGCAGCAGCAGTTTAGGCTTGTTCAGCAGCACTGACAAGGATTCCAGGCTGGTGGGTCGTCATCTTCTACTTCAGGTACCAGGAGTACTGGACCGAGGAAGGGGTGTTGGATGTGTGGGGAGCCACACTACCAGCGCGACTGCCCTGTGGAGAGGACTAGAGCATCTGTATCAGTTGGACCCACTACCGTGGGAGATTTGGGCGAGTCCCATTGGATTCATGCAGCGATGAATAACTGCCAAGCAGAGCACCAATCCACTGTGCTCGAGACGTCAGGTACCGTCGTTGACCAGACCCTTAGTATTTTGATAGATCTCAGTGCTACTGAGAGTTTCATTTCTGGTGTAGCACTAAAAAGGATTAAGGTAAAGGCAGTCGAACAGAATGAGTTTATCTTCATAGAGATGGCTTCGAGAGCCAAATAGAAGGTTGGAGGAAAGGTTATGGGTTGTACCCTTAATTTGGGAGAGTTTGTCACCAGGGCCAACATGTACGTCACGATCTTAGGATCTTATGACGTCGTGATCGGTATGGACTGGTTGGAATCGCATGAGGCGATACTCAACTGTAAGACGAAACGATTGAGCTCAGTCGATGATGAGGGACAAAGACGCGTTCCCTAAGGTTCATCTCTTCCTTACAACTATGGAAGAGCATGCGCAAGGGGTGCACTATTTATGTGATCCTTGCGTTAAACAAGAAGGGAGTAGCGGAAGGTCTAGAACACCTTTCGGTGGTGAGAGAGTTTTCAAACGTCTTTCTGGAGGAGTTACCTGGGATGTCACCGGAGAGGGAATTGGAGTTTACTATAGAACTAAAACTGGGGACTAAACCGATAGGTAGAATGCCTTATCATATGTCGACCCCGGAGTTACAGGAGTTGAGAATGCAACTGAAATAATTGTTGGACCTGGGACTGATACGTCCAAGTGTGTCATTGTGGGGTGCAGTTGTTATTTTCATACGAAAGAAGGATGGGTCGTGGAGGCTCTGCATTGACTATCGTCAATTGAACAAGGCAACAATCAAGAATCAATATCCATTGTCGAGGATTGATGATCTATTTGATCAAATGAAGGGTGTGACGATGTTCTCAAAGATCGATTTGTGATCAAGGTATCACCAGTTACGGATCAAGGAGGATGATGTCCCTAAGACCACCTTTAAGATGAGGTTTGGACATTGCGAGTTTATTGTTTTACCATTTGGACTAACAAATGCCCCAGGTATTCATGAGTTTGATCAATGGGGTGTTCTGCGAGTACTTGGGCAAGTTCGTCCAAGTATTCATTGACAATATTTTGATTTACTCTCGGACGACAGAGGAGCATGACGAGCACTTACACTTGGTACTACAGTGTTTGCGAGAGAACAAATTATATGGGAAGTTGTCCAAATGCTCATTTTATCAATCGAAGATTCACTACTTGGGGCATGTCATCTCCGACGAAGGTATCGTCGTGGATCTAGCAAAGGCCGAGGCTATTATGGAATGGCCTGCACCGACGAATGTCCCAGAAGTGCGTAGCTTCATGGGTTTAGCAGGATACTATTGACAGTTGGTCGAGGGATTTTCAAACATAGAAAATCCGATCACAGAATTACAAAAGAAGAACAAGAAGTTTGTTTGGACCAAGAAATGCGCGGAAGCATTTCAAAGGCTGAAGGAGCTGTTGAAAACATCATCAATACTAAAGGCCCCTGACATGGATGCGGAATTCTTGGTATGCACTTACACATCCAAGGAAGGCTTAGGCAGAGTCTTGATGCAAGACGGACGAGTGATCACTTACATCTTGAGGAAACTGAGAAGGCATGAGGAGAACTACATGACACATGATTTGGAGTTGTTAGGCATCATATACCAAGAAATGCGCGGAAGCATTTCAAAGGCTGAAGGAGCTGTTGAAAACATCATCAATACTAAAGGCCCCTGACATGGATGCGGAATTCTTGGTATGCACTTACACATCCAAGGAAGGCTTAGGCAGAGTCTTGATGCAAGACGGACGAGTGATCACTTACATCTTGAGGAAACTGAGAAGGCATGAGGAGAACTACATGACACATGATTTGGAGTTGTTAGGCATCATATATGCCTTCAAGGTTTGGAGACACTACCTTGTTGGATGCAAATTTGAACTAAATATAGACCACTATGGACTACAACAAATCTTTACGCAAAGCGACCTGAACACGCGACAACGACGTTGGTCGGAATTGCTTAGTGAGTACAACTTCGATATTACTTACATAAAAGGAACAATAAATCGAGTGGCAGATGCATTGAGTCAGAGACCATGCATCTTTTCAGTGTTGCCTCTTCAAACGAATTTACGTGAAAATATTCTAACTTTACAGCGTGACGATGACTGGTACAAAGAGGTCGAGGGTTTTATCGGACAAAACATAATGATGGTACCAATATTTGAAGGATTTACGTTTGACAACGAAGGTTTATTGAGGTTTAAAAATCAAATTTACGTACCACCGAATGACGAGTTGAGGAGCTTGATCCTAAGCAAGGCTCATAGAGCAGTTTACATGGTGCACCTGGGAGTCACGAAGATGAGGGTGGACCTTAAACCCTTATTCTTCTGGAAGGGAATGAAGGCAGACATAGTAAAATATGTGGCCAGATGTCTAGAATGTCAGCAGGTAAAGGTTGAACATAGACATCCAACAGGATTACTACAACCACATGCTATTCCGAAATTGAAATGGGAGGTTATTTCGATGGATTTTACTATTGGATTGCCACTGACGGCAAGGAGACACGACTAAATTTTCATAGTAGTAGACACTCTGATGAAGAGTGATCACTTTATTCCTGTGCGTACGATGTATCAGGCACCTGACATAGCTAGATTTTTCATCAGTGAGATTGTGAGGCTGCATGGCGTGCCTAAGAGGATTATATCTGATCGTGGATCGATGTTTACTAGACGATTTTGGACGAGTTTCCAAGAGGCCTTGGGAACCCAACTTAACTTCAGTACTGCGTATCACCCGAAGACTGATGGGAAAACCGAATGAACAAACCAGACCTTGGAGGACATTTTGCGCATGTACGTGATGGGCCAACAAAAGTGTTGGGAAGAATTCTTGCCACTGGTGGAATTCGCTTATAACAAAAGTTACCAAAGCACCATTAATATGGCGCCTTTCAAATTTATTTACGGGCGACCGTGTCGGACGCCTTTGAGTTGGGTTCAGCTTGAGGATAGGGTCCTAGTGGGACCAGAAGCGATCCAAGAAATGGAAGAGAAAATTAAAACAATAAGACAAAGGATTAAAGAAGTGTAGGATCGGCAGAAGAGTTATGACGATGCACACCGTGTCGACCGCAGTTATGAGGTTGGTGATCGAGTCTTCTTGCGGGTTAAACCGCATAAGATATCGGTCAAGTTTGGAAAGGGAGCTAAACTCTCTCCTAGGTTCGTGGGACCTTTCGATATTGTGGAGAGAAAGGGGCCTATGGCCTATCAACTAGCCTTGCCTGATTCTTTGAGGCATATGCACAATGTTTTTCACGTATCTGTTTTGAGACATTATATTAGTGATCCTACACACATTATTGACATGAGTTCCTTGCAGGTATCAGACAAGGGGGCACTCACGGCTAAGCCGATCTGCATCCTGGATCATTGGGTTTGACAGCTACAACATCGAACAGTAGATCAGGTCAAGGTCCAGTGGGACAACTATAGTCTGCACTAGGTGACCTTGCAGGATACATATGATATGCGCCATCAGTTTCCATTTTTGTTTGATAGATAGACTTATGATACTGTGATACACACATTATTTCGACACTTATACTGTGAAACTTTGGGACAAAGTTTAGACCAAGAGGGGGTATATGTAACATCCCGCTCTTGCGCACTGAGCGAACTAATTCTTTGAGGACACTTGCTCGCAACGGATCCGGATTATTATTCTATTAAAACATTTGATTTTGATTATGAGACGTTATGGGTTGATGTCATGTTGTTTTGATGCATTGACATAGACAGGTGCTATTGACTCGGTTTTACTGAGTGTGCAGGATTTCGAACCTCGAGGATGCAGATGCATCAATGGAATCCCTTGGACTCCGGATCAAGTCAGGGAGTGAACTAATTGTGTTTGATTGTTTTATATGTGATATTACTGCATCTGATTAGATGATATGATATGGATATATTTCTGACATGATTCGTTGATGATGCAGGTTGACGAGAGCTTGCCGACCAGACTCACATGTGGAGTAAAGGGGTCACGCTCGACTACCAGAGATGTTGAGGGATAGGTGTGGACAAAAACCCTGCCACAACCTACTAGCATTCTCGTCATGGCTCAAACTGTAGGTTAACTATTACCTAGTTCGAAAGGAGTCACGATGCCGTGAGGGCAGACTGCGACAGTCGCTCACGATGATTCTAAGGGGTGCGCAATAAGGCAAGGGCCTTATTCCTTAGAGGCCCTTAGTCTCCCACAAGATCACCTGGTGTAGTATTAACTCTAGGGGTTTTTGATGTCTACCAAGTCAGTCAAGAGGCGAGTGGCACCCTTGGAGCACGTGGTGCGTCCTGAAGGGCATGACGCGCAAGAAAAATAGAAATAGGCGAGTGGCACCCTTGGAGAACCTAGTGTGTCCTGAAGGGCACGTTGCATGGTTATTTAATAATTAGATAAACCTAGATGGCTTTAGGACAAATAAAGTGTTAAGGAAGATTTGAAACCTTTCCCTTAAAAAAATGTCGCCCAACCTAGGAAAATAAGGTCTAGGTCTAAATTTTACTGGTGATAAAATTTTATCTATTTAAAATATATATATATATATATATAATTAATAATGATAATCTTCATTAGTCTTGTGACAAGAAGGGGGTAAGCAATTAAATTGATTTATAAAATCTTTTGGGATAAAATTTAGAAAGGGGAAATAATTGTTTTATTTATTATGCTAATTAAAAATTTATTCATTAGAAAGAAAAAGGGAAAAAGGGTAAGTTTCTGCACTTTCCTTTTTGAGTTTAAATAAAAAGGGGAAAGAGAGAAATCTAAAATAATTAGGAAACTAAAAAAAAGCAGGAAACATAAAAAGAAAGGGGAAACACAAGGAAAAATAAGAAAGTCTAACTTAGTAAGGTATCTAGCATTAAAGAACCTTCTAAATTAAACTGAACTAGTAAATTAATAATGGGGAAAGTCATTAAAACCTGTAAGGGAATTTGGGGACACCGAGGAGCGATTCTAGGAATGACTCTAGGTGGGTGAGGGAAATAAGGGTATTTAATTAATTAAAGAAATTAGTTTTTGGAGGAATGAAGGGGATGGGTGACACATGTACGGGGAGGATTTTTTATGAATTAATTTATTAAACATTAAATAAAATGGGATTTTGGGAAAGTAAGGGACTTCGAAACTCTATATAATGGAGGGAGGAAAATGATGATGGATCTCTTCTGTTTGCGTAACGTTACGTTGCATGAATCTCTACTTGATTGAATTATCTTGTCGGAGTTGGGATACCCAGCTCGGTGAGGAGTGGTAGCTCGACCTTGCGAGGTGAGATGGGAGCTAGTTGAATCTCTGGATAGTGTGCGTGGCCCCTTTGCAGCTCGGGTGGCTAAGGGGGAAGAAGAGTACCCCTAGCGTTGGCTGGGAGGTACCGGTGAAGTCTCATCGGTTGGCAAGCGGGAGTTGCACGGAGCGCGCGGGACATCAACTCAGAGCGGGCGATTGGGAAATGATACGCTTCCTTTATTTTTGTGTGGTAGATTGTTAGTATTATTTATACTTTGGGTTCTGTACACTTAATCAAGTAAAGAATATGATAGCCTTAGTGTTCTAGTTGATGACTGAAATTTCCCCATAGCCTTAGCTTGATGTTGGTTGATTTCCCCTGGCCTTCGATCCTTGCACGTCTTGACCGTCCTGTGGTTGATTGATTGTGATGATTGTGGTTTATTGTGCCTTCGTCCCTAGCTC
>JASDQU011247797.1:29345-39394 GCA_032191745.1 Picea mariana
GGGAGGCCTTGGGACGAACAAAGCTAGTAGACTGAGGAAGGAGAAAGAAAGGATATTTTTCACAACCTACTAGTTGTTGTGATGCTTGGGGGTGCGTTGAGTGGCTAGGATAGATCCCATTGATTCTTCATCCCAGTCATCTAGCAGTTTCTATGCGGTCATAGCCTTCCTGGTTAGCCATGACGTGCAGAGGATGTGTTGTGGATGCATGAACTCCACAACCTCCTCTTCCCAAGATGGGGGTGGCACACTTTCATGGGGGAATTTTCAAGAGTTGGAGTATGTGGTGCATGAGAAGGAGGGTGAGACACAACCAGTTGCAGATAACAGAATGACCACAAACTATGGGGGTTAGGCAGAGCCATTCGGAGGAGATGGAATGACAGTTTTTGGAATGAGAATTTCTTATGTCTTGGTATTCCAATGCCCTCATATTCTTCATGCGCACGATCTGAGTCAACATAATATAGCCTTGCAAGAGCCGAGCTAGAGCAGATGGCATATTTAAGGCCCAACGCCTCAAGGTAATTAGTGAATTAATGGGCATGAGTGGAGGGAGAGGTAGAATGCACTTTTCCATTGATTAACATGTTGGAGGAGTTCATGTTGATCATCAAGTGGAGTGTGGGGGCACCCGCATCTGGGGTTAGAGAGTCCCTGAGAGAGATTTCAATACAGTCTCTCTTGAGAGAGTGATTTGGAATCTCATCCATGGTGTGGTGTTGAAGAGCAGAGTTGTCCATGGTGCTTTCATTTGTGGTTTTGTCCTCCAGGTGCTACGGGTAAAATCCAACTATATTGGGTCAAAGGTAAAGGCAGAGTTCTAACTCCCTTAAAATACAATTCTACTCTTAAAATACCCCAAAACCAACTAAAATAAGTTATGAGAAAGAAAGGAAATAGGATTAATGACTGCACCTTTAGTCCTTGTGGTTGGTGTCAACCTCGTTTGCTTGTTGCCACCTCCTAGATTATTGGTCTCCTCCCAAAGATGATCTATAAAAGGTTAGGAATACAATGAAACAACATATTTTATCTCTACTAATCACTTTAAATAGTTTAGACATATATATAAATGCACAAATCAACAAAATCATGTCGACATAGTGTTTTGGGACAAGAATGAACTCTTTTTTTCAATTTTAAGATAAAAGTGATTACAACCTTTTTCGACAATCACTCCATGAACCAGGTTCAGGATCCTTTATCGTGGCTCCAAGTGCATCAATACCACATTAGCTTCTCACAACCAACTTATCACCTAGGAAAGGAGGAAGGGTTGCATAAGGAGAAAGGGTTGGAGGGGAAGGCTGAGGCCAAAACTCAGAATAGGATGCAAATCTTGGGCTAAGAAGTGGAAGGGATTTTGGAAGATTTTTCTTATTCTCTTCCTTGTCTCCTCAAATGACACCCTAAGACCTATTTTTATATGAGAAAAATATAATTATTTGGTTTGGGGACGTGATACAAGGGGTAAAATGGTTAGGAAACCCTCTATATCCGGTAAACTCCACCAAATTATGTGCAATTTTATATTTTTTGCAACTTTTGGAGGTAAATGCAAGATAACTAGTATGCAACTCATGTATGTACACGAGCTAACTATCATGCAAGACACGTGTGTACACAGGCTATTAGTGCAGCAGGGTGTCTACATTATCCAAAAAATGGTTTTTAAGAGGAAGCCTCAACAATATTTTGGAAAAGTATATAAATGGAAAGGATAATGACTTGTATACACAGATAATGCATTTTTGGACTACAACAGATGCCCCCTAATGTGTGAGGTCAGAAGAGAAATTGATGGCCGAAATACATTACAATATATTTACAGAGTGGGAAGGCACAGATTTAAGTGAGCCCGAGACGAGTGTTCGTGAGCATGTCATCTAAAAAAATAATGATAATATCTTCGTGGAGAGCCTACCCTTGCTCAGGAGAAACTAAGCATGGATTCCAATCAAGTACACTCTAGATCTATGTCACATATGACTATTAAAAAAAATGTCCATATAAAGTGCAGTCGTGAACAATACACATCATATATACATCTAAAGGTCATTTGAAGATATACAAGTATAAAATGATATGCATCTTCAAGAAGCATCTATGCCTGTGGCTAGAGATGAGAACTTCATAGCTCAAGAAACAACTTCAAAATATTCAAAAAACCAGGTAGGAGTACAATAGGAGTGTAAGACTCACTACCCTGAGGTCTTTGACATGTCATTAGGGAAAGACTATAGGATCTCGATCATCAGGTGCATAACTTCATTGGTTTTGAATCTGAACTTGGTTGGACTCTCAGGATGGGTGACTCATGAAATTCAAGAGATAAACTATAGAATGGTCGACTCAGGTTGGATAAAACTTCCTTTGGAAAAAATCACAACAAAATGATGAGATTCAGGAAGCTTAATATTGTCATAAGTCTGTGATACAGGAGGCACCACAAAATCTCCATATGTTTGGAAGAGTAACCAAACGAAGGAGGACACATCTCTATGTAACGAGAAAAACCTCCTAAGGTCATACTAGATCCCAATTCTTGGCGAACAAATGGAATGATGTTCTTCATCCAAGAGAAACTATCTTGTTGTTTAAAAAAGAGAATCTATAACCCATCCTCTCTTTTTGGAATATTTTCTTTTTTTGTCTTTTTCAAAAGTTTAACGAGCTTGAAAAAAAATAAAATAATGTTACATTACGGAGGAATGAGTTTCATGGGAAATCAAAATAGTTCCAAGCACATTGAACATACTGATGCTCGGTGCAAGGAGGCATGTCCAAGATAAGGACACTCAAGAAAATTCCCCCATCGGTCAAGGTGTCAAATTGCTAGGGAAAAAAGAGATACAGGGCTTGCATTTAAGGAATTCTTTGAAGGTTCAACAAAATAGAAACATGAAGCCGGAATTAGGCCAAAGACACTAGGATGGTACATGTGATGCGATTAAGTATGACACAATAGGACTCCTTCCATGTGAAGTATTATGAGCCCAGATAAGGTAAGCTCAGTGGCTTTTCATGGTCAAAGAGTCTGAAAAACACTAAAAAATGACTCCACGGTGTTCCTTTTTTGCAATTATTCTAGTTGGTTTGAAAAAGCGTCAAACTCATACAGAAAGGATGTCACTTCAATACCATTTTAATGAGTGTGATTGAGACAAGATCACTCAGCTATATTTTCAATTTTAAGGAGTCTGAAAAGAGCTTAACTATGGACTCACAACCTTTTTCTAAATTTAGTCTCCTTAGCCCAAAAAAGTATAAAACATGACTTAGGAGAACTCTACCAGAGAGAGATGTCTCCCAAGGCATTCCTTTTTCTTGGATAATCTATTGGTGGGAAAAATGGTTAAACTTATGCCAAATAGATGTTCCTTCTTAACCAATTAATGAGTGTGAAAGGAACAAGGTCACTCGACAATACTTTCATATTTAGGGAGTATGAAAAGAGATTAACTATGGACTTTGAGGGGGTTCCTTTTCAATAGATAACCTCCAAGGCCCAAAAAGGAGATAAACCAAAACCAAGGAGAATGGCCCTTTTTCAAAAATTTATTCCCTTAGCCCGAAAAAGGGTTAAACTTAAGCCTGAGAATACTCTCCTAGTGAACCGAAGTGCCTAGGGCATACATTTATTCATAAATTAATTGTTCATATTGAATAAGGGGTAAACTACCACTGGACATATGTTCCTTCAAATTTGAGTTTGACGAGCATGAAGGGAAACAAGATTGCTCAACAATATTTTTAATTTTAGGGAGTCTGAAAAGGGATTAAAGAAGACTCCATGCGGGATTCTTTTCTTAAGTAATCCAGATGAGACCGAAAATAATAAATAATCCCTCGTTAGATGTTGCTTTCAAAGTTTAAACCAGCCTGAAAGACAACAAACTATGCTCACAAAGAGTCCTTCTAGTAAGAGCCAGAAAAGAGGAATAAGAATGGGGCTTCAAAATGTAATCATGGTGATCTAAAAAGGATCCAGAGAAGACTAAGAACAACTCAGAACTCGCAGAAGCAACTCAGGAAGCTCAGAATGGCCTAAGTAGACAGAGGAAGGGAAAAAATTCAAAGTTCTCAAAACTCAGTAAAAATGAAAACATAGTGAAGAGTGCATCATAAGATTTCCAATGATGCAAATGACTCATCAAACAGAGTTACAGATCGAAATATATTCATAGTCAAAGTTTGGCCAACATAGCCTAGTCAACAGGGGGATGAGTCAGCATCCGTAATGTTGATGTCAACATCAGTACGAACGATGTCATCATCTATACAACATACATCACATGTGCATAAGGTGACACATGTCATTCTCATTTCAGCATGGTGATGTGGAAGCACCAGAGGTTGCCACATGTCACTCATATTTGTCATTTCTGGGTCATTTCGTGGACCAGTAAAATTGCGCCACATGGTAGTTCGTATAGTGACATGGTGACTGACGTGGTAGGATGAGTTATCACCTAAGTTGGCATACCATACACTTGCATGGAAGGGTGATTGTATAGTGGTTTACGTGGCCCAATGGTTGGATGCCACGTGGTAGTGGGAAAATGCCCAAGGACAACCCATGAACGAAAATTCAAAAAAATTAAGATTTGGCGGGTCTGCCAAATCTAGCAGGACCCCGCAAAATCTAGAACCCAACAGACTACTATAACCATCGCTAAAGTTAGTGGAACATAATTTTTAAATATATATATAATTTGCAACGGATAGCCCAAAAGGGGAGGCCTGCAGGCTCGACCACAGGAGCTCCCCCTACATTAATGCCTTACCACAAGCTCCGCTAACCATAATGGAAACGAATTCTGTTGTTTACAAAGCTCGCAAACAATACTTAAAACTTTCATCTTCCTAGCGTTGGAAGAGGGTGTGCAAGGGTACGGACCGACATGCATTTCAAGACAGATTCCTCAACATTTATTGCACGTTGAATGGTACAAAAACCGAGATAGATTTTCTCTTGGGATTGGGAGTGACAGAGTCGGATTGAAGCGTGGAGATAGACATTTTTGGTTAATTCAATGCCACGAGTCCAGTGCTACTGTCTGTTTTATGATCTGAGCAAAACTTATGTAGCTTGATTTCATAATGATGTATACTTATGTACTTTTCCAAATTCTTTTGTTGAGTTAATAAAAAGGCCTACCCATTTGAGAGCAGGACCCAAAGACGTAGTCCACCAGGGAAGAGCTTTGTTATCAATTTTTTGTTGTTCTGATTTGATTCTTATGTCTCTTCATTATTGAGATTTTCCTTCTTTAATGGTGCACTTTAATTTATTCTCATTTAATGCAATTCTTTATAAGTCACTTGATGAAAAGATATCAGATCATGTTGGTATCAGAGCAGTCATATTTGACTTGAATTGTTGAGTATGAATGCTTAATAGGGCCAAGAATAAGCAAGGTGAAGGAACTCTTAAGAATTTCAATCCCGAAGTTGGTCGTGCATCCCTAAGGAAGAAAATGGAAGAAGAGGACAAGTGTGATGAATAGGAGAAAAACTTCCATATGGTCTTTTATCGCATGTCAAAAATGGTCGACTAAATGTATGGGTACTATGAGAAGAAGATGAAGAAGAAAGGGAAGAAAAAGGAAGCACAATCTCATGATGATGCTTCGGTAAATCAAGGGGCTAGAGGAGACCCTCCTGAGCCTCCATATTCACCATTAAGTTCTAGTTCTTCTTCCTCTGAGCATTCTCATCACTCTCATCATTCTAACCATAAAGCCTCTTTTAAGAAACCATTATTAAATCTTGATGTAAAATTTTATTTACCTGTGTTTAATGGAGATGTTAATCCTAAAAATCTAGATAATTGCATCCAACAGGTTGAAGTGTATTGTCGTTTTCGACATATTGGTGAAGAGGAAGTTAAAGTGCAGTTGGGTTCTCTTTGGTTGGAAGGCACCACTCTCGTATGGTGGAAGAGAAAACTTTAGTACATAAGTAACTGTGGTAATATTCTCTCCTCATGGTTGGAATTTAAATCAGTAATAAGGAAGCAATTTTATCCATTTATTTATTTACATAAATCAATGATGGAATGACAAACTTTAAGACAAAGTAAAGGTCAAACAATCCAAAATTTCATAGAGGAATTTAGGAAGAAATCACTTGCACTAAACATTCCTTTATATTCCTATGAAATGTTAATGAAGTATATTGGCGCACTTTACAGTTATATTCATCATAATTTACTATTATTTAACCCCACCTGTCTTGAAGAAGTTTGTGTGCAAGCCACTCACCTTGAAATCAGGGGTAAGAATGGACAGGATGAAAATCCATTCAAGCACTCTAAAAACCATTTCAACGGAAAAGGAAATGGGAAGGATAAGAGGACAACTACAACAAAGAAGGAAGAAGTAAAACCCTCTTGCATCCATTGCGAGAAAAATGGTCATGATAGTGAACATTGTTAGAAACTACATCCAGAGTTAAGGCTAAATAAGTTTGGAGGAAAGGGGAAGCTAAAGACCATTTCTACAGTGCAACATGATCTTGGTTCCTATTCAGGTGACGAAGGAATGATCGCAACAGTTGGGATGCAAGGTAAAGATTCCTTTTATGCATGTTCAAGTTATTTAAATGAATCACATGATGATGATAAAAGGAGAAGTGCAATATTCCACATAAGAGTTGTATTGAAACATACGAAGATAGACACATTATTTGATCTGGGTTCCCAAGTCAATTTAATATTAGATACACTTGTTAAGAAATTGGAATTCACTACAAGACCTCACCATAAACCTGACCCTTTTTCTTGGGTATCTGATAAATCAAGGTTAAATGTCACTAAGCAATGTAGGTTGAGGTTTTCTATTTCTTCTAAGATGATAGATGAAGTGGATTTAGATTTGCTTCCTTTGGATGTTTGTGGTATTGTATTAGGGAGTCCCTATCTGTATAATAGGAAGGATATCTTCTTTCGAAAGGACAACAAATACCATCTTACAAAATATGGAGTGGAGTACATCATTAAAGCTCACAACATAAAGGAAAAATCAACAATTGTTAGTTCAGGCCAAGTAAAAAGAGTTATAAACACTAACAAGAATCTTGTACTCATGATTGTGAAAGGGGAATGCCATGATAAGTCTAATGTTGTTAATGCTCTTGATCCTTTACATAAGAATGAATTTCTTGAGATGAGATAGGTCTTTTAGTGGTAAGGCAACTAGTAGAAGACCTTCAACACTTTAAAGATCGACATTGTGCCAATGCTCTCCTTACCTGTCCTTCAACAACCATGCAAGTTTGAGACCAGTGCTAGCACCAACATCACAAGGATAAACATGTTTTTTAGATCTCTTACTGTTACATCTATTATTTACAAGGATAAACATGTTTTTTAGATCTCTTACTGTTACATCTATTATTTTGAAGAATGTTTCCTTAGCTCATATCAATAATGATGGATGGTATGCTATTGATGAAATATTCAAAGATGTATGTGGGATCTTCGAGGGTTTGTAGGTGAAGAAGTTTTGTTTGCAGGACAACTTACTCTTCCATTTGAGTAAACCTCGCTTTCCTTCCGACAGGGAAGTGCATGTAACTGAAGAAACTTTTGTTTCATTTGTACTTGGGCATTTGGGAATTGTAATGTATTTACAGGGATGGCATTTTCCTCAAAGGAAAATATTTGTAAACACTATTGTAAAAGAATGTGTGTTGTACTTTTGTAAGCCCACTATTGAAAGTCCAGGGCTATACACACCAATTCCTATTTCCTCTTATCCTTGGGAAGGTTTTTCATTGGATTTTATAAGGGGATTACCCATGTCTAGTATGAGACATGCATACTTATGTGTAGAAGTGGATAGGTTATGTGACAAGCGGGTTGCTCTTTTGTTATCCCGGTATGTAAGGGTCCATTTCTGGTTTTCCACGTTCATTATCTCCAATCGAGAGTCTCAGTTGTTATGATAATATTGGACAAATTTGTGGAATATCATGGACACCATGATGGGGAGGGGCATTGCTTTCCATCCACAGGTTGATAGACAAACATAGGTGGTAAAAAATACAGTGGTCCAATTGCTTCAAGGATATTGCAACCATCATCCTAAATCATGGGATGATAAGTTATTGTATGTCTAGGCTATGTATAATCAAGTCATGTATTATTTCACTCAGGATTTTCCAGTTGAGACTTATCTTGGGTATCTACCTAAGATCCCCTTAAACTTGTTGTATGTGAGAAATGGCGAGGAGAGAAATGTAGCCCGCAAGTTCATTCAGACGATTCAACAATTCAACCAAACAACAAAAGAGTAGATGAAGTAAGTTGTCATCCTAGATCAAAGAATGAAGACTTCATGTAGAAATGACATTACTTATCTTCGAGCAAGCTTAAAGGGTACATAGTCCAGCAAGGCATCGCAGATYGAGAAGGAAAGAGTGAGGGAACTCTTCCCTCACTTATATGTTGATTGATGAAAGCTTTTGGTGGTCCAAAAGACTCTCAGTGGGAAGGCATGATCCAAAAAGGATCCAGAGAAAACTAAGAACAACTCAAAACTTGTAGAAGCAACTCAAGAAGCTCAGAATGGCCTCAGCAGACAGAAAAAGGGAAAACATTCAAAACTCTCAAAACTCAGTGAAAATGAAATCATCGCGAATAGTGGATCACAATCTTTCCAACGGTGCAAATGGATCGTCAAACAGAGTTACTGATCGAAAGATATTCGAAGTCAAAGTTTGGTCAACCTAGCCGAGTCAGAAGGTGGATGAGTCAACATCCATACTGATGATGTCAACATCATTATGGATGACGTCAGTATCCGTACAACATATGTGGCATGTGAAAAATGTGACACGTTTCATGTTGACCTCATCATGGTGATGTGGTAGCACCAGAGGCTACCATGTGTCACTCATATTTGGAATTTCTGGGTCATTTCGTGGACTAGTAAAATTGCACCACGTGGAAGTTTGTACAACCACATGGTAGTCCGTACAGTGACGTGGTGGTTGACATGGTAGGATGAGTTGGTAGACCATATGCTGATGTGGCAAGGTCATTGTATAGTGATTGATGTGGCCCAATGGTTGGATGCCACGTGGCCTAGTCATGGGCTGCCACGTGGCAGTGGGAAAATACCCAATGACAACCCGTGAAGAAAAATTCAAAAAAATTAATATTTGGCAGGTCCACCAAATCTAGAAGGGCCCCGCCAAATATGTCACCCAACATACTACTAGAACCATCGCTAAAGTCAGTGTAACACAATGTTTAAATATATATATATAAGTTGCAACAAATATCCCAAAAGGGGAGGCCCACGGGCTCGACCTCGGGACCTACCACTACATTAAAGCCTTACCACAAGATCTGCTAACCACAATGGAAATGGATTTTATTTCTTACAAATCCCACAAACAATACTTAAAAATTGCATCTAACCAGTGTTAGAAGAGGGCGTGTGAGGGTATGGACTGACATGCATTTCAAGAAAGATTCCTCAGCATCTATTTTAACTCACATGGCACGGAATCGAGACAGAGTTTCTCTTGGGCCTGGGAGTGCCAGATTCATATCAAAGCATGGAGACAATAATAATTAGGTAATTCAATGCCATCAATACAGTGGTGTTGTTTGTTTTCTAATCTGAGAAAAACTTGTGCAGCTTGATTTCAGAATGAGGTATACTTATTTATTTTTCCAAATTCTTTTTCTGAGTTAATAAAAATGCCTACCCATTTGAGAGAAGGACCCAGAGACGTAGTCCACAAGGAATAAACTCTATTATCAAGTTTTTTGTGTTCATATTTTATTCTTATGTCACTTCATTATTGATCTTTTCCTTCTTTAATGGTGCACTTTAATTTATGCTCATTTAATTCAATTCTTATAAGTCACTCGATGAAAAGATCTTGAATCACATGGTGAGACTAAAAGGACTCCCAAGCCTATGGAAAATACTCATAGCATGGACACCAAACCAAAGCAAAGGATCTACCTAGGGCATCCATGTAGAGGAAGGATCTACCACCTAATTACTATTGGACACACCTACCAC
>JASDQU011247798.1:16668-30171 GCA_032191745.1 Picea mariana
GGGAAAGAATTGTGTCTAAACCTGTATTCCATGGAAGAGTCATTTTTGAACATGACACCCTTTCACTTGCTTTGTGTCTAGGTTGGAAAATCCACTTGTCTCCTGATCATACTCCTTTATAAGATTACAAATTGGTCGGTGATCCCTGTTGTTGATTCAGTGTTTCCAAGACAGTTGTTGTGTCATCAATATGTTCAAAGATAAGTTCAACCCGGAAAGCCTTCTATTACGTCAGCCATTTCTGCAGTCTTTAAGCCTTCTATTGCGTCGGCCATCTCTGAGTCAGTCCTAAATCACTTGTTACTCCGATCTACATAAAATCTTGTTACTTGTTTCGTGTCATTGATGTGGGATACATTAAGGCGCTCTTATGACGAGTATTTTCCTGTCGACTTCAACTCATTATCCAGGAATTAGACTTAGAAACCAATTGGTACCTTGGAACTTGCATGTATCAATGGTAGGTTTCCTCACTTTCAACAGTGGGTTTTCATTATTGACCCCTGATCAAGAGATTTCATCGAGTGTTCGACCTAAGCTCATTGATTCACATTCGTTGGATTGTACCAGAGTACCTTGGGAGTCATTGACATTAATGGTGATTTCCCTCGCACTTGTTAATGGTATATACTAATGATCGGTAATCAAGTGGTTTCTACCATGTTCGACTTCGACACATGTATTCACATGGTTAGATTCGTACTATAGAGTGGTGGAGATAAAGACCTTGGATATTTTTTGACAGATCCAGATTGCGTTGGAGTATATTCAGTGTACTATTGCATAGATCCACATTGTATGTTTGGTGGCTATGTTCAAATTTGAGTCTTTAACACATAGATCCACAGTGTATGTTTGGTGGCTATGTTCAGATTTGAGTCATATTGGCATGGATCCACAGTGCATGTTTGGTGGCCATGACCTGTCTTACTTGACATGGATCTTCGCATGTCGGTATTTATGCTTTGAGTCATTTGTATTCTGAGTATGGGAATGCCTACCTCAATGATGATATATTATTGTACTGTATTTCCTTGTTTGTTGGCAGGTTTCCAACCGACTATTTCTTGCTCCCTACACACACTCGACAAAGTATTTCAGCTATCACTATGTTCTAACATCATACTTTGGGGGGATCTCTGTTACACATTATTTTCATCATCCCTATGACCGTTAATGATGTAAACTTATCTGTTGCCTTCAGAGGGGTCAGTGGCCCGAGTTCCTGAAGGGAGAAGGGAGAAGAACTTTTCTCTTCAAGAACTCAGGCCACTGACCCCTCTGAAGGCAACATATAGGTTTACATCATTAACGGTCATAGGGATGACAAAAATAATGTGTAACAAGTGCCTAGGCGAAGCGAAGATCATGGGATCTCACCCCTTTTCACCGACTTTTTGGGATTTAGGGATTATGTAACGGGTATGGGACATGGGCCCATGGGTTTACCCATGTTTAGGCCTCTTTTGTAATGTATAAATAAGTAGCTAAGTGATGTAAGAATTAGTTCTGATCAACTTTGTGCAAGAATTTTTGAAGGCCGCTAAGTGTGAATAGTCGTGAATGCTTGGTGCATCCTATATGTTGAGACTTGCAGAGATAAGTGCAAGTGATTGTAAGAGGCTTTGTGCCATGACCTAACTCAAGGAAGGAAGATCTGATGAAGTGCACATATATCTCTTGTCCTATGCGGAGTGGGCTTTGTGGCTCTGTGAATGTAAGAAGATTGAAAGAATATAACAAAGAAGATGAAGAGTTGGTGGACGTAGCCCCACGTTGGGGGTGAACCACGTATATCCTGTGTTGTGATTGCTTTGTGTTATTGATGTGATTTATGCTTAGTGTTGAATCTTTATGTGTGTTAGATGCATATGATGTAGTAACTTAGTTATTAAATAACATGAATGAATGCTAGATCTGTTGATGCTATGTGCTAAATGGTTAGATATGCTTAGATATTGTTGAATACTACGATGTTATGTAATCACGGTGTTTACCTGCGATGTGAATAAGGGTTAAAGACTAATGCATATTATTGGCTAAGTTCTTTGTTAAGTATTGTGATCACAGATCTGTGTCCCAGCTAGGTTGTAGACACTTGAGTCCTAGAACCCCCCTGCCTCTACCTCGGGTGAGATTTCATCTTCTTCACAAGTGTTGCCGAAAGGGACGATAGTTAGGGTTTTGTTGGTGCACTATTGAAGCATCAAACCCCGGGTCTACCCCTATGCCAACAAATGGTTCCGTTGCCAGAACCTGAAACTTTGATTGCTGGGAACTGAAGAAAAGAGAAATATATGTGCGTAGATCTATTGCTGTAGTGCACGGTATTCTACTTGACTTGCGAAGCTCTATGCTAAGAGAAGGAAGTATGATCTGAATAAAAGAGGTAAGATCTTAAATATTTGTTCTCTGGAAAGGGTAAGATAAGTGGAATTTTTTTTTTAGAAAGAATGGATCTACGTATGTTTTATAGATCTTTTCCTAGTTTGAAAACTAGGGCACAAATAGAAGAAATAATATTTGATATGAATAGATCTGAAAGAAATAGTGAAAGATATGCATAGAAAGAATTTTTGAACTAACAAGTGGATGCATAGCATAGCGAATGAAGCGTAGTAGAGAATTATGTTGAAGATATTTTGATTGACCTCATGGCGGAGAAGGTCATTTCCATAGGAGCACATGCCTCATCGACGAGGGGATTGCAAGCCTTCCCATCGAATGCACGTCGATTTAGACCATCCTGAATTGTGACAAAGAAATGAAGCAAGCATCATGACAACTTGGCGAACGTGAAGCTTATCCCATCGGTACTGCCTAACTATATCTCACCTCTAGCTGGCGTGGTTAGTCGTGAGAGTGTCCTGAGGGACTTTGACTATACAATGATCACTGCGTACCTCCCAAAAGGGATACGTGTAGTTGGACCGCAGTTAGGATAGATTCTGATGCTAAATATCAGTGATTTCAACTTGGGAGACCGCAAGAATTTTGGAATGATTGCACCACATAAGTACTTGACAAAGACAACATGGAATAATTCGAAGATAATACCCCATCCGTGGACCATGGACATCTCAAGATCAACAATCCTTAATGTGATGAAGAGACCAAACTTCGACCGACATCAGGAGGTTAACGCGTGCATCAAACTCCTCCTGTCGTGCTTCCATGGCAGTTACCTATGGTTGGATAGGCACATCACTATAAATCTGGTGCTGATCTGCCAGATCACTAGATTGAGCATGCAAGGACCAGACCCTCATGATTTTTACTCAAGGAAGGCTGCATATCACACCCTGGCGAAGTAGATAAAAGACACCTATGGCGATGTGGAGAAAGGGATGTGGGGCTACAAGGCAGCCTCCATCCAAAATGGCGCAGTGCACCTAGCTTGTCAGCTGATAGCAGGCAAGCTTGTCAGGAAGAACATACCAACGCAAGTCACGGGGTTCGTCGTCGACCTCACAGGAAAGTTTGTTGAAGGGTTGCAGATGAACTGGGCAAGCTACCTCGTCAATCAGGGCTATGAGTTTCACTTCAGCTAGTTGTTGATTCTCGTTGCCTTCATCACTTGGGAGATGCCGAAGGGAGAAAAATTCCTTGAAGTTGATTCGTCTAAATCACTAGCCGCGAGCTTCACTACCCTTTGGTATTAGAGAGACATGGCGAAGTAGTGGCAGCTGAACGTTGTCTTCCACACCTATTATCTACAGCTCACACGAGCCATTGAGTCATTCCCCCGAATGAATCCAAATACTTTTCATCGGTTCAAGCCACTCGTAAAGTTCTTCACAGACATGCACTTCATTTACATCACTGTGCACATGGACGAACATAAGGAAGATCTCCAGTCCTATTAAAAACTGATCGAGGAAGATATGGAGGAAATAACCAGGGAATGTCCTGCAGAATTCCTTATACCAGTCGAACAGAAAAAACTCTCCAACCCTGACCTCATCGGAAGTCTTGTGGTCACCCTAGAAGAGTATGATGGACCAATAAGCGTAAGGAAGAAGAAGAAGAAGGAAGAGGTGCAAGAAATAAACAACACATCGGAGAATACTACGTCTGATTCATCGAAAGGGGGAGGAGGTGATGAAGTAGACAAAGAAGAGGAAGAAGGGGAAGAATATAAGGAGGAATAGGGTGAAGCGACACCGCCGAAAGACCCCCTTACAAAGGCTGAGACATCGAAGAAAATAAAGGTTTCCCTAAAGAAACCCTCAGTGAGGAAGAAGAGCCATACAGATAAACCTCAGTTACAGACTGTACTTACGGTGGATGATATTGACCCAGGATAGAGGTAGAGCTCAAAGGAGTACAACATGCTCTTTATTTGAGCCACCCAGTGTCCACTACGTCGTTTTCATAAGGGGCTATAGATGTAGGAGATGAGCCTGCCCAACTACGTAGAATAGCAGATGCGATAGAGGATTGCCTTCATCGGGTCTAGGAAGAAAAATAACAGGCCACAAAGGCATTTAAGAAAGAAAAGGAGGAAGCCCTAGAAAAACGTTGGATTGCGAAGCAAGAGAAATATGACCTCCAGGAGAAGTTTGTAGAGGATAGAGTGCAGATCTAGAAGGAAAACGAACAACTTCTCATGGAGTAGATTGGAGTTAAAGAAGCAGTCACTATATCACTTCGCTCTATGCTGGGCCTAACATAGATGGAAGAGGAAACAAATGAGATCCAAGTGGGGAAGCTTGCTGAAGCCATTTAGTAGCTCCAAGAAAGAGTAGCAGAACTGGAATTGCAAGTAGTTCCAAGCGCTCCGCAGGAAGTGCGAGATCAGAGGGAAGAAACTGTCTAGAGCGCAGTAAGAAGAATCGAGGCATTGGACGTAGGATGCAAATAACTTAGCAATCAAAGTGCGTAGACCTATAAATGTCTTGTAGAGGACCCAGAACTAAGGACATTGGATTCACAGCTCCAGGAAGAAAAGAAACAAGCAGCGAAAGTAAACACACCACTGAAGCTACTATCAGCGGTTGAGAAGATAAAAAGGTCATAAGAACAACACACAATTCAACAGCGGGTCCATGCCATCTAGAGTAAAGTCATGGAAGTGACCCAGAGACTTCATCCGGTATAGGACGAATCCTGCACACTTTTTGAGGAGATTGAGGGACAAGGTGCACAGCTGGAACAAGTGGTCACCACAGTGGAACAACGCTTGGAAGGACTTGCCACTGAGAAAATAATTCAGGAGTTCACCGAGTAGGAGGCCCTAGCGAAACAACAAGTCGAGGTAGTTCGAGCCAAGCTTGAGGCCTTTGAAGCAGAATTGCCTAGATCAGAGTGAATCGGGACGAGTCACATGTGAGTGTTGGGGGCCTATTGGCCCTCGACCAAGTTTTGGAGAACCTTGGTCATGTTTGACCATTTTTTGGACTTCGATGGGCTGGTTGAAGTTGGAACACCCAGGGTGAACCAAATATCGTGGGATCTCACCCCCTTTTACGGGATTTTTGGGATTTAGGGATTATGTAACGAGTATGGGATGTCAACCCATGTGTTTACCCATGTATAGGCCTCTTTTGTAATGTATAAATAAGTATCTAAGTGATGTAATAAGTAGTTTTGATAATATTTGTGCAAGAATCTGTGAAGACCGCTAAGTGCAAATAGTCATGAATGCTTGGTGCATCCTATATGTTGAGACTTGCAGAGCTAAGTGAAAGTGATTGTAAGAGGATTTATGCCATGACCTAACTCGGGGAAGGAGGATATGGCGAAGTGCGCATAGATCTCCTGTCCTATGCAGAGTGGGTTTTGTGGCTCTGTGCATATAAGAATATTGAAAGAAGATAATAAAGAAGACAAATAGTTGGTGGACGTAGCCCCACGCTGGGGGTGAACCACGTATATCCTGTGTTGTGGTTGATTTGTGTTATTGATGTGATTTATTCTTAGTGATGAATATTTTTGTATGTTAGATGCATCTAATGTAGTAGCTTAGTGCTTAAATACCATGAATGAATGCTATATCTATTGATACTATGTGCTAAATGGTTAGATATTCTTAGATCTTGTTGAATACTGTGTTGTTCTGTAATTAGGGTGTTTACATGCGATGTGAATAAGGGTTAAAGACTAATGCATATTATTGGCTAAGTGATCTATTAACTATTGTGATCATAGATCTATGTCCTAGCTAGGTTGTAGACACTTGAGTCCTACAACCCCCCCTTCTTCTACCTCAGATGAGACTTCATCTGCTTCGCAGGTGTTGCTAAAATGGCCGCTAGTTAGGGTTTTGTTGGTGCACTTTTGAGGTGTTGAACCCCAAGTCTTCCCCTATTCCAACTATGCCCTTCTTTGGTACCTCCTTCACAATGAAAGGTCCAAACCACATGGGTTTGAAATTGCCTTCCCCCATGGGATCCTTATATTGGTATTAGACTAAGACAAGGTCTCCTTCAGAGAAAATCCAAGGATGAACAGACCGATCATACTGGCACTTGACTCTTTTCTTGTGAGCCTCATTAGCCAAGGCTGCATCACGTCACTGCTCAAGATATAATAAGAATTCCTCAAGTGGTGAAGTGTCTGGAAATAACTGTACTGCCAACTCTAGAGATGGGATATGACACTCTATAGGAAAGACTACTTCCAGCTCATAAATGAGTTGAAAAGGTGAGAAACTGGTGGCAGTATTTATAGATGTTCGGTAGGCCCACAATGCTGAGTACAACATCAAAAGCCAATTTGACTTGGAATAATTGATAGTTTGTTCTAGAATATTCTTGAGGGACTTATTCACGGCCTCCACCTAACCATTCACTTGTGGGTAGTAGGGTGATGAATGCTCTTGCATCAACCCAAGCTTTGACGTTAACTAAGACATCATTTGTTTCTGAAAGTGACTGCCATGGTCAGTGACAGTCTCCTTCAGGATGTCAAACCTTGCTATTATATGATTGAAAATAAAGAGAGATGCCATCTCGCCATCATTATTGAACGTTGGCATAGCCTCGACCCACTTTGTGAAGTATTCTACCACTACGATGATATAACGATGCCCCCTAGATGAGGCCAGTTGACATGTGGTGAAATCAATCCCCCACTTGGTGATTATACCAACAGTAATGACGAGAAACATGGGAGCGAGGCATGTCCTCAACTTCCGAGAGAAGATATGACATGGGTGGAACTTTTTAACTGATTCAATGCAATCCTTGATTAATGTCGGCCAAAATTAATCGGATCGTAGAATATTTTGGGTTGTTTCCAACCTAGAAAAATGACAACCACATGCTCCTGTGTGACAGTTGTTAAGAACGAGTTCCAATTCTTCATGAGTGATGCACCGGGGAAGGATGCAATTTACACCTCGACGATACAAAGTGTCATCGAGTATGAGATAGTTTTTTGCATGATGGTGTATACATCGACGCTCATCACGAGAAGTAGAGGTGTGGCACTTGAAAGTCTGGAGATAGACAAGTATATCTCCATATTAGGGGTCCGAAGATGAAATCAGAAAAATATCTCCTTTAATCGACGATTCTTTGGGTGTAACATCACTTGATTCGAACAGAAGTTCCAAGATAAGTTCCAAGTCAAATTCCTGGAGGATAACGATCCATCTACTGATATTTCTACCGATGACGCATCGTGTCAACACGTATTGAAACAGATTCACAACGACAACGATGGTGGTCTTACGAAGAAAAATATAATGATGGAACCGCTGGACATCATGTACTGCTGCCAATGCTAGCTTCTCAACATGGGAGTAGTTGAGTTCTGGTCCAACCAGGCCTCGGATGAGGTAATAAATCACATTCTCTTCAAGCAGATCATCCTCTTGGACCAAGACCATACTGGTGGTCGACTCTGCAATGACCAAACACAATAAGAAATGTTTATTATAATTGGGAGGATGGAGTAGAGGGGTGGACATGAGGGAACATTTCAACACTTCGAAAGAGCACTGAGCGGCTTCGTCCCAATGGAAATTGACTCCCTTATTAATAAACGCATGAATCCTTTAGTGATCTTGGCATAGTTTGTGATAAAACGTCGAAGAAAATTCGCTTTACCCGGTAAGCTTTGAAGCTGAGGGACTGTGCATGGGGGAGGCAAATGAATTATCACCTCAACCTTTAGAGGATTGACCATGATCCCTGTTGTCAAAACTATGAAACCTAACAGACAACCCGATGTCACACAAAAACTGCACTTGTTTGGATTCAAGCGAATCCAATAGTAGCGACATCGCTCAAATATTAGTCGAAGGTGCGTGGAATGATCATATATCTTACAATATCGTGATGCTTAATCATCGAGATAGGCCTCGAATATGTGTCTTAGGTCATGGAAATAAAAAAACATGGCCCACTGAAAAGTAGCTCCAGCATTCTTTAGGCCAAAAGGCATATTCCGATAAGAAAATGTACCCCGTGGACAAATAAAAGATGTTTTATGATGGTGTTTGGGATTAATCTGTATCTGATTGTATCTTGAAAAACCATCCATGAAATAAAATACCTCATAGCCTGCACACTCATTGACAATCTGGTCAATAAACGGGGTGGGGAAATTATCCTTATGACATGCATTATTTAAATCATGGAAGTCCATACATATGCTAATCGTCCCCTGCTTTTTGTTGACCGGAACGGGATTTGACACCCATTGAGTCAACTGAACGGGTTAGATGAAACTGACTTTGAGCAGTTTCTCTACTTTATCCTTAATCGTTGCTGCTTTCTGAGGATTAACTGGACGAATCTTTTTTCAGACCGACTTGGCATCAGTATAAGTCATTATTTCATGTTCAATGATTCTTGGATCAATGCCTGGAATTTCCTCGTAAGACCATGCAAAAACGTCACAGACTTCCTTAAATAAATCTGTATAGATCTGAATCTCTTTGGGGGAGCATTCTTCTCTGACGAAGACATTCTCCACGACGCCAGGGGTTCTGGAGATGTCAATAGGTACCGTTTCAATGATGGTTTCCATATTAACCTTGGCATAAACTGTGTGCATAGCCATAAGATTAATAGGACAAGACCTATCTCCAGTCATAGTCAATATGAATTCTCCTGCCTTTATTATTCTTAACTCTAGGAGGAAATAAGATCTGTAATGGAGATCATCCCAGGGTATGTCCGGAACAGTCAATGTCTCTAAAATTGCCTCGTCAGAGGGAAATACCAAGTCTAAAGAATTGATAGTGGCGAGGGAACCTTGAGCCCAAACAGGCTCGAGAATTGGATCCAACTCTGGTGCATGAGTCAGATCGGGTTTGGATGAATCTTGCTGGACAATAGAGTACGCAACTTCTTCCATGGAAAAGGGCATGGACATGCCAAGATTCCCTGTCCCTTCCATCAAAGCCGATGGGGAAGGAAGAGTCCATGGATCGGTAAAGTGAGTCATATAGAACGCTGACACTTGAAAGATCTCAGCCCTAGGCTGGTCGGGGATAGGTGATATCATCTTGACATCGCCAGAAGGAGGTGGGTAATCAAACACACCTATCAAAGGTGGGCAGAAACCAGCCCCTATGTTGACGACGATGGGTTGTGGGTTATCAATCATTGGGACCATGGATGCCCCCGATGAAGGGTCAAGCCCGGAGAAAGACAACTAATCAATGGTCATGATTTGGTTCTCATATGGAAATAACAAGACCTGAAAAACTATGGAAAACACTACATGAATTGCATATGTCCAACTCCTTCCTAACAACAAGTTGTATTCAAGAGGTGCATCGACCACTTCAACTTCAACACACACAGTCTTCCCTCCCAACTGCATGGGGAAAGAAGGAATGATTCCATGTGGTATGAAAGAATGATCGTCGAAAGCAGTAAGAAGAGTAGGTGATAGAGACAAAACGGGTTGGCCAAAGGCCTTCTAACACGCCAACGACATCACACATGTCAAGGTGCCCTCATCAACCACCATGTGGAAAATGTTCTGAGTAAAATATTTCGTGGGTGAGCCACTAATATTTGAAATGAAACGTGGTATGGGAGATGAGGCTTCAAGTCGGTCGTATCAAGCATGATCATTCCCAGATTATAGGTCTCAGCGGATCCTAAGGCAGCTAGTAGAGCCTTTCTCTGTGAAGGGCAGGTCTGGAGGACCTCCAAAGCAGAGATCACACAAGGGGTTTGTGACAAATCCTCCACCACAGAGTAATTATGGTCGGCCTTGCGTTTGCACTATGCAAAGCTTTCTTTAATGCCCCTTTCGAGATGCGTGTCAGTGTTTCACCCATCATCCTCTCAATCTAGAGAGGAACATATGGGGTTTTTAACTTCTTTACCCTTTTCAACAGTTCTTGGCATTTTGTAATCATGTGCCTTAGTTTCTATGTGAGCGTCACCCTTCAACATATAAACATTCACGGCTGAGGGGTTAATAGAAGACGAAGGGGGTCCCTGACTTCCCCCATCTGTGCTCGAAGAGGCTTGAGTCAAATTTTTCCCATGTGGAAATGGGTTCGTTAACACAACAGGCTGCTACTGCGCCAATAACTTCTAGGCCTTCACAAGCCGAGGGTACAGGTGAGTTGGGTGGTATTCCATGAAAAGGTTAAGCAGATACTTCAACTTTCTTTTCTCTATGTTTCCCCGGCCAACATTGTTGGTGGGTTTCTTATTCCCGTTAACCTTATTTATTTGTTGTTTTTTCTTTTCGTCAGGTTGTTGGTTGGCCTTCGGGTTTGTCGAATGCATACTGTGTACATCCAAAGTTTGATTAGGGGGAGAAACCGAACTAGAGGTTTGGTTGGCTGCTTCGCTTGTGCTGAACCAACTATGCCATCGACATGTGGTCCAAACTTGTGTTTGGTCTTGTCAAGGATCTACCATGGTGCATCTGGAAAAACCTAGTAAAGTAAACAAGACTGAGAGTATATCAGTCCAAGATGTTGAGATAACATTATCGCCTCTTCCTTGGAAAAGACCCATGACGTTGCAATGTGCTTGGATAGCTGAGGTACCAAAGACTTGAGGAACCACTCCAACAGGGATGATGGTGGAACCGATACTTTTATCAAACTCTTCCGATGCCGCCATTCTCGAATGTGATCCGAGATATGATCGACCTTTGTCTACTCAAAGTTGGCCAACAATTTGGTGCCGACATCATATCTCACAGGTAGTTGGAAATGGTTGAGAAAAACCATTGCCAATTCGCTAAAGTAAAAGAATATTGAGCGGTCGAGATCGATGTACCATTTCGCGACACTCTCGATGAGAGTGCATTAAAATGGACACAACTGAATGGAGTCATCTCTCAGAGAGTTTGATGAACACCATAGGTGAAATGTGGTCACGTGATCGCCTAGATCTTCGTTAGGATTACCTTAGAACTTTGGAATGTCCGAGGGAAACTTTGTCGGCATGGGAGGCCAACATGGATCATGACAGATTGGGTCCTTTAACAATCTTGAAAATCCTAGTAAACACAACGTTGCCAGAAATGATAGCGTGGGATGTTGAGTAAGTACAGAAGGAAAGGAGCCTGGAATTTGGCTGGCACTAGGTTGCCAAGAAAATTTATGCGACTGGCCAGGATTTTGGTACATACCATGGCCTTGGCTAGTGAACAGATATTGCGTTTGTTGGGAACTCATCGGTTGATTCCTGTAGTTGGAATTTGAGGGTTGGGTAGCGATTATTCCCTGCGTTGTGCTCCAAATATTCTGGAAAGCGTTTCCCCTTGTTGATCCGACGGACATAGGTACTGAGCCTTGGACAGGGTTCCATTGACCATGGAAGGGGTTTCCCCCAATCGACATCCATGACGAGGGAACTGCTCCCTGTCACATATTCCAAAGTCTTTGTGAGGAGAGGACTCCTATGTTTTCCCCTTGTGTAGGAATAGTACCCTCCATAGGATTTTGTGGTCCAAAACCAGGGATTCCCTCGACCGAGATGGCAGTTGATGAGAAAGTGTTGTTTCCTAACACACCGAACAAAGAGAATGACATTGAAACCATCAGCGTGGTGTAGAAAGAAGGTCCTTGACTACCTACTTTGAACAAGTTGTAGTTCATGTTTGGCTAGATGGGTTGTTGAGAAGCATCGCCAAGCGAGGGGGATGAAGGAGGTATATGACCCTCGCCACAAGGGAAAGCATTATAGGGGGTTAAGGTGGCCCCCATGGATGCTTGCAGAGGAGCATTTGAGCTCCCTACCCTTAGACCGATGGTGTGTAGGGTGGAGTAGGTGAGGACCGAGTTCATATCAAAGTCGGACATCCTGTATGAAAACAGAGGACCCGTCGCACTTTGTGTGAATGGTGCAATGATTGCCGCCATTATCAGAATTAGACCGCTACCTGAAGTAGAGGTGGTCAAGACCATAGTGGTCCGGACCGACGAAGGTGGTTTAGGAGGTAGAACACCCCTAGTGGTGGAAGCTGTAGAGGGAGTGTGAGGACTCCCTGACGAAGTAGAAACATTTGCTTCCATCACTGCTTGCAGGACTATCTGATGCTTGTGATGTGTTACCCTTGGAGGGGAAAGCTGCATCAAAAGTGGGGTCGACAAGTCAGTGATCAGAGGGTTATATGGACCGAGAGATTTTGCTCCAAGGTCAGAAATAATCGGTTCTTCTAGATACGATATTTCTCCTCTTAGAGCTATCTCGAGCATAGTTTCCTACGACCTGATCGCCTCAAATGACCCTTGCTAGTCAAGTCTTCACCGTAACGATGGCGGTGGTGGCTCCAAATTAACTGGTGTCAGGCCTTGAAGCCTTCGCGACCGAC
Source organism: Picea mariana (assembly GCA_032191745.1). Taxonomy (NCBI): domain Eukaryota; kingdom Viridiplantae; phylum Streptophyta; class Pinopsida; order Pinales; family Pinaceae; genus Picea; species Picea mariana. The sequence goes on from JASDQU011247798.1 coordinate 29,416, forward strand.
GGAGCTCTTGATCTTCCATTGTGTGAGAAGATCTATGACACAGTAAGTATTTTTCTAATGTTGAAGACCAAGCATACACTAGAAAAGTTCCTATGAAATAAAACAAGCAAACTACTAACTAGTTGGAAGAACAATTACGCCAGCCAACACTAGAGAAACTTACTGGTGCAAGTGCAACTAGAAAACGGAAGCACCCTCTGGGTATACTCTGCAAAGCGTGGCCCGACGTCTACCCTAGGTACCGTGGTATACCCCTACAATCACCTGTGTAATTCCCTAAAATAAAGGAAACTAGGTTTCTAGCTCGCGAACAGTCACCAGGAGGGTACAGTTGACAGTCGAGTGGACCGCAATGAGCAGGGTAACTAAGCCCAAAACCTACCAAGGGTATCAAAAGTAAGTGGTCCGGAAGACAATTGAGGACCTCGAATGGATTCAATATCCACAAAGCTCTATGGAAAATTAGACCATGTTAAGGTCCTAACCCGCACATAGGTAGATCAATGTATTCGGATGTAATAAAGGTCAATATTAATAAGACCTTTCAATAAAATAGAATAAGGTGGATGCAAGAAGACCTAATAGAAGCTTCCGCTTCTAGAAGGATTTTCCTCTAGATGCTTCTTTTTAGTATAAATAGGAGTCGAGGGTATGAGAACCCTAGCTTGGATATTATTGTAACAGAGCGTTGCTCGATTGGAGGTTGCCCCCTCGAAGAGGCCTGTGAACATTGCTATCTGATTCAAAGTGCTATTT
>JASDQU011247798.1:30271-55950 GCA_032191745.1 Picea mariana
ATCCTACCAGTTTACTGTGGCCGACTTCTTCTTCTGGGTAGGTGTCTGTTCAGTATATTATTATTAATTCTAGCCGACTTCTTCTCTTAGAGGCTAATAGCCTAATATAAATTATATTCTTTAGCCGACAAGGCTTCTAGGGTTATTAGCCAATTCATTAGGGTTTCTCTTGCTTCCTGGAGTCTTCTATTCTCGTCAGGTTCACATGTAGAGGTAAATACCTCCCGCAGCTACCATAATATTAACACTTACTTGGTCTGAGCATAAGTTCGTTTCATCCTCTAAAGCTCCCAGAATCAACTATTTTAGAAAAATGGACTTTTTATCTTTTTGGTTAATTCTCAATTCGCAATGGTGAAAATGAGCTGTCAGCTTCTATTTATAGAATTTTTTGGCCCCTTTTCCACTTTTTTGAATCCTTTTGTCATTTTTTTTGGCTTGATAATCATTTACATGGTTCTTTATTTTCTCATTGGATGTTATGATACACTTCACTTTTGGTTTGGAAAAGTTTTTGGAAGATGGGTCACTTTTAAAGATTCTTTGGTAAAAGTCATTTCTCCAACTTTTTGCATTTAAGGTAGGATTCCACCTCCACTGTTTGCATCTTGTTATCTTTTCCACTTTTCCATAGGATCGATCCCATCGAATTGCAACACGGAACTGTCATTGTTGCTTTACAAGTGTCATAATTTAGTGGTAGAGCCTACCTCCACATGGATGCCCTAGGTAGATCCCGGTTGCATTTTCATTTCCATGTCGTCATTAATGACTTTAGGCTCGGGAGTCCTTGTTAGTCCTATCTTGATTACGAGATTCGGCCTCATATGTATGATGTGTCATTACTCTTGGCCTCACCCTCAGGACTCCTAGAAAATGAGTCTTCTTTTAAGCCATTTCCAAACTCTCTAAACATGAAAAGATTGTTGAGTGATCTTGTTGTCCTTCACGTTCACCAAACTAAAATTCGAAGGCACGTCTGTCCGATGGTACTTTACCCATTTTTTAGTTTGGACGGTCAATTGTACGAACAAAGGTATACTCTAGGAACTTTGGTTTGCTAGAAGAGTATTCTCAGGTATAATTTTACCCCTTTTTCAGGCCCAAGGGACTAAATTTACGAAAAAGGAACCCCAACAAAGTCCATAGTTAAGATCTTTTCAGACTCCCTAAAATTGAAAATATTGTTGATTGACCTTGTTCCTTCAAACTCATTAAATTGGTCACGAAGAAAATCCCCTACGAATTCCATAGTTAAGCTCTTTTCAAACTCCTTAAAAGTGAAAAGATCATCGAGTGATATTGTTCTTTCACACTCATTAAATTGGTTCAGAAAAACATCTACTGGCATGAGTTTACCCCTTTTTCTGGCCTGTAGATTAAGGAGGAAAAAGGTACACCTCGGGAGATTCCTCTCGCTAGGAGAGTTCTCCTAAGTAGATTTTTTACGTTTTCGGGCTAAGGAGACTAAATTTAGAAAAAGGTTGCGAGTCCATAGTTAAGCTCTTTTTAGACTCCTTAAATTAAAAAGATTGTCGAGTGATCTTGTCTGTGACACACTCGTTAAATTGGTTTTAAATAGATGTATTTCCAGTGCTAGTTTACCCCTTTTTCGATCCGACTAGACTACCTTTGAAAAAGGTACCCCAGTGGAGTCTTCTTTTACATTTTTTCAGACTCTCTAAACATGAAAAAATCACCGAGATTACCTTATCTGGGCTCATAAAAAATACATTGAAGGGGGTTTCATCGTGTCTTGTTAATCATAGTTGCATCTCTACGTCTTTGGCCTAATGTCAGCTCCATGTTGCTCTCAATTGAACCTTTGAAGCATGCCTTATACGCAAGCCTTGTAGCACTTTGCCTCTGTGACCTGGCACCTTAACCCATGGAGAAATTTTCCCTAAGTGTCCTTTTCCTACACATGTCTCCTTTCTATGAGAATTAGTGTGTTCCTTGCTCTTGGAAATAGTATGCTCGTGACACTTGTTCCTCCTTTTTAACGTAGCATTCTTTTATTCTTTTTCAAGCTCTTCAAAATATTGAAAAAGACAAAAAAATTAAATATACCCCAAAAAGAGGACGGGAAAAGTATTTTCTTTTTATGGCAGCACAATGAGTCTCCTTTGGAAAAAGCACATCCTTCCATTTATCGTCAAGCATTGGGATTTAATATGAACTTAGGAAGTTTTTCTCGTACATAGAGTTGTGTCCTCCTTCGTTTGGTAATCCTTCCAAACACATGGAGAGTTTGTGTTGCCTCCTGTATCGTGAACTTATGTCAATGTAATATTGGTTGAGACGGATCATCTATTGTGATATTGTCCGAGGGAATTTTTACCCAACCTGAGTCAACCTTTCTACATTTTGTCTCTTGACCTCATGCCCGACCATCCCAAAATTCCAATCAAGTCTTTGTTTGAAATCAATGAAGTTCTTTGCCTGATCATCGAGATCCTCTTGTATGTTCCTCGATGAGCCGTCGAATACCTTTGGGTAGTGAAGTCATACAATCACATTACACTCCTACCCAAGTTTTGAATATCTTGAAGTTGTTTCTTGATATCTGAAGGCTTCATCTCCAGCCATCAGGCATCATTTGGCTTCTTGAAGATGGATACTATTCATGTATATCTTTGATTTTGAGATGTATATATGTTGTGTATTGCTTGAGGCTACACTTTATATAGTTATATGACATGGATATCCATTGTATTTGATTGGAAGCCATGATTTATTTCATCCCGAGCATGGATATGCCCGCCTTGGTGAGACAATTGTTATTTTTGCAGATGGCACCTCCCAAAATCTAGTCCTGGGCTCACTCGCTTCATACGTTGGTGAAGATTTTGTAATGTATTTCGGCCATCATGTTCTCTTATGACATCACACATCAAGGGGCATCTGTTATAACCCTAAATTGCACCATACATGCATACCTGGCATTTGGCCCTCTTACTTGTTATTTTTGCCAAGCCATCACAGAGCAGCTCTTCTTAAAAACCCTATCTTTGAATGTGTATGTGCCCTGCACCACTACTTCCCACATACACATGCTTTTTGAAACACTACATCTCATGTGCATATGTTAGTTGCACCATTACAGCTTGTGTATACCCACAAATGTTGCAAAAATTAAAAAGTTGCAAGGAATTCGTTGAGATTACGGGTTATTGGGTAGTTTTCCAACTGTCCCACCGCCTATACCCCGTCACCCAACTGAATAACCATCCTTTTGTCATATAAAAGGATGTTTTGGGGTTTCATTCCAAAAATAATCATAAGAATAGTGAAACTCTTCTCGTTTCACATCCCCTCCTTGTCCCAAGAATTTGCTTCCACCTTGTGAGATTTGCATCGGAATTTCCTGTTCTAGCCCTTTTTGCTCCATCATAAGCCTATGCCATTTCCCTAGAAGAATTGTGAGAAGACAAAGATACGTGGAAGCACAGTTGGATCTTGGTGAGGAGGAGCTCGGACTAGGTTCATGGAGCAGTCGTCGATCTCATTGTAAGTAAACATTGTGATATCAATAAAAGGAATATTTTTTCTATCCCGAAATATGATATGTCAAATATCTATGTTTGATTTACATTTTATACTGACATCTAACCCATGATTCATATATGAGATGCATGTTTGTAGTTCCCTGTTTATCTGTTTGTGAATGCGGGCCAGCCTTGGGAGGAGGCTTGTAATCAGTGAAGCAATCGAATGCGGAAGGATCGACACCAGACACGGAGTTAAAGGTAGAGTTACCAAATCTTTTCACTTTGTATTTCATGCATGAATGTGGGGTATATTCGGGGTAGTTATAAAAAGTACAATACTTTTAGACGGTTAGATATGCCTACATGTTGAACCCTAGTGTAGTCCATAGGGGGGTTTTCATGTTATAGCACTTTCCCATGATGTGATATTTTTCTTGTCACTCTTTCTTCTATCATCCTGAAAATTGTCCCACTGTAATGATACTTGTCCTTTCAATCTTGTAACATCAAACTTGACCTTTTTGTTATCTTTTGCCTCCTCATATTCAAAATACTTATCCATGGTTGCAATCTAATCAATCAATTCTTCTACATTAATACTTCCTTCATACATAGGAACTTATAACTGTGGTTTTGAACTTACCTTCATAATCGCCTTTATGATCCTTTCTTCTACACTTTTCTACTCTTCTTTTACTTACATATCCTATGATGGTTCTTCTTCATCACTCATATCACTTTATTAAACTACTCTTCTTTGGGTTGTATCTATGGTCTGCAAATGTTCTTTCATCAATTCCTCTGTTGTCAGTTTCCTTTTCTGACCTTTTCTAATACTTATGACTTCAAGTGTCATCCTTGCTGATGCAGGAGCATCACTCCACCTCAACAGCATGTGAGAATTTAGCGCATTAGGGGGAACGGGTTCCAAGGGAAGAGAGGCGCCATCCCTCTCATTTTGAACCTAAATTTAAAATTTTTTAATGCAATTGAATGTGAGTTAATGTTTGATAGCTCAGGGAAAACCGAGCCTTATCTTTGTACAGGCCGAGTTATTGTAATGGGTAGAGTCACATTTAATGGCTGACAATAGGTAGATCTTGATCTGATTCGGAATAGATGTTCTTTTAATGTAAATTAATGAGAGTAGGTAGTTAGAGGGAAGGCTCGAGGAGCCCCTCTTTTGTAAAACAAATTAATGTATGAGATTCATAAGAGTTGTTGGAATTTAGGAGAAGAGAATCATTGAAGAATTTGTAGCAATCCATCTTTGTAAACATTTTGAACAGAAGCATTCCCATATTAATACAAAGGCAGTTTTTTTCTACATATGAATCTTTGTGTGTTTATCAGTATGATGAATGGTTGTTTCTGAATGTTTTGTGTTCTTTTATGAATGCCATGGATGTATGGATGTTTTCCTTTGCAAGAATTAGATAGAATTCACTATCTGTCTGTAGTTTTCTGAGTATTCTAGTCTCCCAGGCTTGTGCAAGGAGTACACACCAGAGTAGTTAAAAACTCTATGAAGCTAGTGCAAGGAGTGCACTTGAACTATGTTTTGAGATTAGAGAAGAGCGTGCTAGGTGGTCACACTATAATCATTCAAAATCTCATAAGTATTGGTGCAAGGAGTGAGCACAATGAGTGTGCCTACACTCATAGCAATGTAAAATATCAGAAGGGAAAGTTGTCCCACGGAAGAACACCAGAGTTACTAAACACTCTGAGGAGGAAGCTCTGCAAGGAGTGCATTGAGAAGGCACAAGGAGTGCGTGAGAAATCTATTTCGATCTCTATGAGAAGGTTTCCGAAAGGGCACACCATAATATTAAGGCTCAGAGGAGAGTCGAGTGCAAGTCTGCACACAGAGAGCGCAAGGTGTGCACAAGTGAATTTTCAGAATTCAAATCTCAGGAGAGTTAGTGCAAGTGTGCACAGAAACCCTATAAGGTGTGTAGAGGTCAAGGACCTTTTAAGGGTCATATTTCGGGATAAAGTGCAAGAAGCACGTAGGAGGATTTTTCAGAAAAAATCTTCAATTCTAAAGTCTCTAGAATTTCAGAGGGTGCAGGGAGAGTTCCAGAGGTCAACTTTTTCAAGTGACAAAGCTGAGGAGGGAGAGTTCAAGTGTCAGCAGGGCACGAGAAACCATCTGTAGGAAAAAAAGGGACAGAGACCTCTGAGGTCCAAGCAGTTGAAGCTCAAGGTGAAACTGAGTTGTTGAACACTCTGGAGGAAGACCTGTGCAAGGAATGCACCAGGCCAACACTTAGATAANAGTCTAAATCCGTCAGAAGGCTCAATCGACTATAAGGATTGCATAGAGACGAACGAGCATCAAGTGTCGGGAAGGCACAAGAAATTGTTCGAAGTGGTTAAGGGTCGAGACCCTTAAAGATTTGAGTCATCAAAATCTCATGAGGGTTAGTGTCGTCACGCACAGAGTCTCTGCAAAGAGTGCAGAAGGCTAAGAACATTCCAAGTATCGGGTTGTGGGAGAAGTGCACAGAAGGGCCAAGTCCCGTGAAGTTGCACAAGCTCGGGAGGAAGAGTGTTTCGCCAAAAATCCAGTCGAGACCCAGCAATAGAGCTCGTAGGAGGAATATCAAAGGTCACATCCTTTGATACTTAGAAATTTTCCCCATCTTGGGAGAGAGTGCTAACTCAAGAGGATGAGCTATAATAGCCGTTAGATTGGTTGTGGGAAGATCTGGACCATCGGATCAGAGTCTAGATAGAAGGATGAGGAGCGTACAAAGGAGAAAGAATAGATCTCATCTATTGTATCTGGGCACGTGGATTGATAGTCATCGGATCCAGGTACGTAGAGTGTTCCTTAAACTTGAAATCTTCCGGAATTTGTGAATTCAGAGGATTCTCGAGTTCATGCTCACAGAAGAAGGACTACCGAAGAGACAAGAGCTAGAGTGAATCATGGTCGTCTGCTAGAATGGAAACATGGAGCTTGGATCAGAACTCTGTTAGTTCGTGGTCTGAGGACTTAAGTTTTGTTGGGAGAGAGTATCCCAGAGGCCTGAAGGTCGAAACTCATCTGGGCCGTCCTTTTGGAAAGATATGTGTCAACGAATAAGGAGGTTCAAGAGACCCGAGCTCCGAGATATTTGCGAGGAGAAGAAGCCCGAAGCTCTGGAGCCCTGAAGTAGCGCACTTTGTTAGGCGCCTGGTCCCAGTCGAGGTCATATGTGGTTTCCATCCGAGACAGAGGGATAGATCCCCAATTTAATTTTAAAGGAAAAGGGGGTTTAAAGGAAAACACACACTCATACTTATTCAGACCTTATCGAAGGAAAAGGACCTATGTACAGGATTTTGAGGGCTCAACAGGGGCCCGAAGAGTCGATCTAACTCAACAAATTAAAATATCCTAGACCGGAAGGTCGCAGAACCCCCAGGAGGGGAGGGGGGGTTGCATCAAGTGGTATCATAGATTGATTTTTCTTGCAGACAACAAGCAAAGTAGATAAGGTGAAAAGAGATAGTTTGATAACAACAAATGGTATCAAAATCCAAATTTCACCTGTAGACAACAGGTGAAGGAGGGCAGAGTGTTGATGCTTTGTGAAGGATTGTTGCAAACTTGCAGCAGTCAAGTAGAAAGAAAGATAAGTTGTAGGAGAAGCTGGAGGTGCTCCCAGCTGCAGAGTAGATAGCAGACAGACAGGTGGGCCAAAGACAAAGAAATAATATGGCTACTGAAGGCCATGAACATGGTCGAAGAGGAGACTACCAGCTAGAAAAGAAAGGCATAGATGGATAAAGAGCTCAGAGAAATCTGAGCAGAAATGGAGAGGTTATTATTGAAGATGCAGCAAGAATCACAGGTACGTTGGAGGTATGAGTGGCCCATGAAGTAGAAATCAAGGTGGCATGTTCAGAAGTTGTTGGCCCGGAGGCAAAAAAAAGTGTTGAGAAGGTGGTTGAGGCATGCTGAAAACCTTAGTGACATGAAGGAGGGGAAATTTTTCATTTACGAGCCAGAGGTTGGAAAAATCCTCAGTGATGAGGAAAAAGAGAGATCATTGGAGGATATCATAAACTTCTAGGAGGGAAGTGGTGAAATTTTAGGTTTCCAGGAGGGCAATGAGATGATATCAATTGAATATCTCATATACTTCCAGGAGGGCATAAGTGAAATTTCATATTTCCAAGAGGGAAATGAACAGATATCAGTGAGGGATCTTGTAGACTACAAAGAGAGAGAGACAAAAATTTTGAGTTTCCAAGTGGGCACAGATGAAGTGAGACTATATGAAAGTCTCAGGAAATCGAAGGTGAGTTCAGATCAGCTAGGAACGCTAACAGAGGAGGAGGATCATACATACGTCCTAATGATTGGGGGAATTGGGATATTCCTACAAAATATCCTAGCAGAGGCTAGTGCGAGTGTTGCACGTAAGGAAGTGATACAACAGGCATCCAGAGAAGAGGCCATGGGGCCAATCATTTTTAAATCTAAATGTTTGTGTGTTGTAAGTGCAACAGAAGAGAGACAACCAACATTGACTATCATAAAAGAGGAAAATAAGTAGACCTTAATATCTTCCCAACAAACAAGAGAAGAAGAAGAGAATTCTGAGGATTGGCTCAAAATTCTCAGCCAAGAAGCTGAACAGAAGATGACTGTAGCACTGGATTCTGCAGTAGAAGAGGAAGCAGACAACATATACTTTGTTGATCTATGTGAAGAAATAGAATCCCTAGAGAGAAGGGTGATACTGCAAAGCATGAACATCCAATAGGTCAAGTTGGAAACAGATGGAGGATAATTCCACTCTGAGGAGCAGTGGGAGGAAGCTAGAGTTGTACCAGCAGAGGAACTGAGCAGCAGCTTAGTGATGAGACTGCAAAACTAGAATCTGTAGCAGGGTGGAAAGATAATGCCACAAGAGATGAAGGTAGCAAGGGAAATCAAGTTGATCTGGCCTTTTATGTGTATGAGGAAGAGGAATTGCAGTCGAGAAGACTGCATAAGGAAAGCCAGACAATAGAGAAGATGGAAGAGGTGATTGAGAATATTAGGAGGCTGATATTGGAATCAATGCAGGAGACATTTGGAAACTGAAGGAGGTTGACCAAGGAAGAGCCTGCAGTGACAGGATAGTAGTAGGAACAACAACAAGGCAGAGGAGAAGATGGACAACTCCACATCAAAGTTTGGGACCTTGGAGGATCTCAACATCAACAACATGGGAGCCATGAGTAGGATCTCATGGTTTTTTTCCAGTGTGGGAGTATTATGCAGGAGCATCTCTCCACCTCAATAGTGCGTGAGAAGCCAACACATCAGCGCATTAGGAGGAATGGGTCCGAAGGGAAGAGTGGTGTCAACCCTCTCATTTTGAACCTAAATTTAAAATTGTTTAATGCAATTGAATGTGAGTTAATGTTTGATGGCTCAGGGAAAACCAAGCCTTGTCTTTGTATAGACAGAGTTATTGTAATGGGTAGATTCGATTGTAATGGCTGACAATAGGTAGATATTGATCTGATTCAAACTAGATCTTCATTGAATGTAAATTAATGAGAGTAGGTAGTTGGAGGGAAGGCTCGCGAAGCCCCTCTTTTGTAAAAAAATATCAATGTATGAGATTCATAACAGTTGTTGTCATTTATGAGAAGAGAAGCATTGAAGACTCTGTAGTAGTCCATTTTTGTAAACATTTTGTACATAAGCATTCCCATATTAATACAAAGGTAGTTTTTTTCCGCATATGAATCTATGTGTATTTATCAATATGATGAATGGTTGTTTCTTAATGTTTTATGTGTGTTTATGAATGCCATGGATGTATGTATTTTTTCCTTTGCAGGAATTAAATAGACTTCACTCTCTATCTATAGTTTTCTGAGTGTTCTAGTCTCTTGGGCTTATGCAAGGAATGCACACCAGAGTAGTTGAAAACTCTGTGAAGCCAATGCAAGGAGTGCACTTAAACTCTGCTTCGAGTTTAGAGAAGAGCGTGCCAGGTGGGCACACTAGAATCATTCAAAATATCACAAGGAGTTTTGCAAGGAGCTAGCGCAAGGAATGCGCCTACACTCATAATAGTGTAAAATCTTAGAAGGGAAATTTGTCCCAAGGAAGCATGCCAGATTTATAGAACACTCTGAGGAGGGAGATCTGCAAGGATTGCATTGAGAAGGCACAAGGAGTGTGCGAGAACTCTATTTCGAGCTCTGTGAGAAGGTTTCCAAGAGGGCACACCATAAGGTTAAGGCTCAGAGGAGAGTCGAGTGCAATTCTGTACAGAGAGAGCACAAGGCATGTGCAAGTGAATTTTCAAAATTAAAAGCTCGGGAGAGTTAGTGAGAGTGTGAAAAGAAACCCTGCAAGGTGTGCAAAGGTCAGGGACATTTTAAGGGTCATATTTTGGGAGAAAATGCAAGAAGCGCATAGGAGGATTTTTCAGAAAAAAATATTCAAGTCTAAAGTCTCTATAATTTCAGAGGGCGTAGGGAGAGTGCAAGAGGTAAACTTTTTCAAGTGATAAAGCTCATGAGGGAGAGTGCAAGTTCCAGGAGGGCACGGGAAACCATCTAGACAAACAAAAGAGACAGAGACCTCTGAGGTCGGAGCAGTTGAAGCTCAAGGTGAAACAAAGTTGTTGAACACTCTAAAGGAAGACCTGTGGAAGGAGTGCACTAGGACAACACTTAGACAAAGTGTTGAAAGTCTGAAGCCGTTGGAAGGCTCAGTCAAGTGTAAGGAGTGCACAGAGACGAACCTGCTTTAGGTTTAAAAATCTGAGGAGGGCGAGCATCAAGTGCCAAGAGGGTACAAGAAACTGTTTGAAGTGGTTAAGGATCAAGACCCTTAAATATTCAAGTCAGAAAAAACTCAGGTGGGTTAGTGTCATCGCGCACAGAGTCTTTGCAAAGAGTGTAGAAGGTTGAGAATAGTCCAAGTCTCGAACTGTGGGAGAACTGCTAAGTGTGCAGAGAAGTGCACAGAAAGGCCAACTCTCATGAAGTTGCACAAGCTCAGGAGGGAGAGAATTTCTCCAAAACGCCAGTCGAGACCTAGCAATCAAGCTCATAGGAGGAATCTCAAAGTCCGTAGCCTTTGATACTTATAAATTTTCCCCATCTTGGGAGAGAGTTCTATCTCAAGAGGAGGATCTACGATAGTCGTTAGATTGGTTGCGGGAATATCTGCACCATCGGATCAGAGTCCAGACAGAAGGATGAGGAGTGTGCAGAGGAGAAAGAATAGATCTTGTCCATTAGATCTGGGCACGTGGATCAACATCTATTATATCCAGGTAAGTAGTGTGTACCTTAAACTTGAATTCCTTCAGACTTCATGAATTCGGAGGATTCTCAAGTTTGAGCTCACAAGAAAAGGACTCCCAAAGAGTCGGGAGCCGAAGTGAATCATGGTGGTCTGCTAGAAAGTACACATGGAGCGTGGATAGGAACTTCATTAGTTCATGGTTTTGAGGACTTAAGTTTTGTTGGGAGAGATTATCTCGAAGGCTCGAAGGCCAGAACTCATCTGGGTCATCCTTTTGGAAAGATATGTGTTAATGGAACAAGAGGTTCGGGAGATCGTAGCTTCAATAGATTTGCGAGGAGAAGAAGCCCAAATCTCTGGATCTCTGAAGTAGAGTGATTTGTCAGGTGCCTGGTCCCAATCAAGCTCATATGTGGTTTCCTTCTGAGACAGAGGGCTATAGATCAAATTTAATTTCAAAGGAAGAGGAAAATGACCGCAGGTCCTTGTTTGGACCTGCTTGAAGGAAATTAACATGTGTATAGGATTTTGAGAGCTCGACAGGGACCTGAAGTGTCGATTTGAATCAGTAAATTTAAAGATCTGAGACCGGGATGTCGCAGAACCCCTAGGACGGGAGGGGGGGTTGCATCAATTGCAATCTCAATTTTCATAGTTTGTCCGCTTTTTTAGATCATTAGTCTTTCACTTTTATGTGGCATACCCTTTCACTAACCCCTTATTTTCATTGTCTTTCTCCTCTAAGCTTTATTGTGTTGAAAAAATGAGAGTGGGGGTGAATCGGTTCTTACTGTGCTTAAAATATTATGCCCATTTTAAACTCTTCATAGAACATTCAATGACGATCACAATGATGCAAAGAAGTAACTAATAGAATATTAAACATCAATCACACACATGAAATATACAGAGACAGATATTTCTTGAGGAAACCCATAAAGGGAAAAACCTCTTCTTATTGATATGATAAGTAATCTTTATTTTCTTTGCATTATCATACTTGTGAACTCCAACTCCTCTTGAGGATACAACCTCTATTTTGCAACCTGCAACTTGCTGAGAGAACCAACTCTCTATTTTCTCTAGCACTTACTAGAAGGAAGTACCAACTCCCTTGTCTCTCTAGAACCCACTAGAAGGAAGCACCAACTCCCTAAGTGTTCCAGCACCAACTAGATGGAAGCACCAACTTCCAGTCACACAGGCACCAACTTGTATAACATGGAACAATAATTCTCCCTTGCACCACCCTACCACCCTGGTATTTCTGGCTGCAACCAAATGGAAGCTACAACTTCCTGTGTTCAAGAACTCACTTGAAACTCTGAGGACACCAATCCTCCCTAGCGCCTCCCAACCACCCTGAGTATAACAACTTCGTTACTTCATACTTATTACAGAGATACAATGTTTATCTATAGATTACCATTGTCATCATTGTTCTAGTGCACTACTATGCTCTGCCTGAATCAGTGTCTTCCTGATTTGTCTCTAAATGTGAACCACAACTTTTTCTTCCTCTCTCAGATATGAATTTATGTTCTATGCACTACGCTTCTTCTGTACAATTCATCCATTGTACACAGCCTTATTTTACCCGCATCAATAACTATCTACCCCAAGCCCACTCCTCTTCATTTTTTTGTGTATATTTATCATGCCCAGTCCTCTGCTAGATCAAACACCTAACTCTTCTTCCCCTCTAGTGATTACACTCAGTTTGTTCTTCATCCATGGTCATTATGCTGAGACTCTTTGGCTTCTCTGGAAGATACCATCTTCAATGATTTTCCATCTGTCAATCATCTCTATGATGAGTCTTCATTACACTAGCAGATACCTTGAGACTCTTCAACTTCTCTGAAAATCACCTTGCAGCCTCTTCGAATTCTCTAGCTGAAACCATCAGCGGTTTTCTGCAGTTACAATCAGTTTGTCTTTAGCAGTTACTAAGAGAACCTTTGTGCACTCGTCCCTATGGTGCTATTTCCTTTGTGCTCCAATCCAACGATTGAGGTCTAATCTCCTCCTCTATGTGCTCTTCTTGTCTGTACTCTGATCTGACGGCCATCGAGTATTCTGGATTGGTGATCCAACAGCCACTTTCTCTCCTTCTCTTGAGCTTTGGATTTCTCAAATATCTAAGTTTAAAAGGCCATGACCTTTGATCCTTATACGAGCCTTCATGACTTGGACCTCATCTACGTTTCTAGGAATGCTATCTCTCCTTAGATTTGGTAATGAAATTCACCTCAGCCCTGGTGCCTACTTGCGCTCTGCGTGCAACACTGAGCTATTCACTCTTAGCTTATCAACCTTGTTCTTTTGTGTCTTCACTGCTTGTTCTTCTGTGTCTTCACTGTTAGTTGTTGTTGTTTCCATGTACACTATGTTTGTAAACCTACGATCATTGTTTTTGTTCTTTCCATCAATGACAAGCACACTCTGCCTATAACTCCCCCTTTGGCATTGATGGCAACCTTGAATGGCTGCACTATTCTTCTTAGACCTCTAACTGTAGCATCGACACCTTTTCTCCCCCTTTGACATCAATGTCAAAAAAAACATGCTCCCCCTGAGTTATTGCAGTATTTTTCAGAGGTATCAGATATTCAACCAACACATACTCCCCCTTACATAATGGAATCTCTTAAGTTGATAATGGGGTTACGCCCAACTTCTGGCGTAGATACTCAAATTGAGCTTGTGCAAGCGGTTTAGTGAAGATATCATCAATCTAATCTTTGGATGGAATATAATGCACATAAACCACAGAGTTGGTTACCTGTTCTCTCAAGAACTAATACTTGATGGGTATATGCTTGGTCTTGGAGTGAAAGACATGATTCTTTGACACACTAATTGCACTGGTATTATCACAATGAATTGGGATCGGTTCAGTATTTTTTACCTCCAAGTCTACAAGTGTCTGAATCATCCACAATACTTTGGTACAACAAGTGGCAGTTGCATTGTATTTAAATTTTTTAGTTGATAAGGAAATGGAACCTTGCTTCTTGCTCAACCATGATACAAAGGAATCTCCTAAAAAAAATGCACCTTCACTCGTGCTTTTCCTTTCATCCACGCAGTTATCCCAATCAACATCTGAATAGACTGATATTTGAAAATTATGATTCCTAAGATACCATAGGCCATAGTCCATTGTTCCTTTCAAGTATCTGAATATTCTTTTGATAGATAAAAAATGACTCTGTTTAGGTGCAGCATGATACCTTCCTACCAATCCAACAGCATGCATTATGTCTAGACGGGATGTTTTGATGTACAATAAGTTTCTTATCATAGACCTATATGAACTCTGATCAACATCAGGTGAGTCATCATCCTTGCTTAACTTACATCCAGTGACCATAGGTGTGCTCATAGTTTTAGAATCTTCCATTTGAAACCTTTTCAACATTTCTCTTAGATATTTTTCTTGAGAAAGAAATATTCCTTTAGACTTCTGAGTAATTTGTAGGCCAAGAAAAAATGATAGTTCCCCTATCATAGACATTTCAAATTCAAACTGCATGGCAGAAGCAAGCCATTTTACCAGTGAATCATTATTACTACCGAAGATGATGTCATCTACATAGACCAACACAATGAGAAAAGCATTACCCTATGTTTTTATATATAGATTGTTGTCAATTGTTCCTCTCTTGAACCCTTTGTCTTGAAGATATGTATCTAGTATGTGATACCAGGCACGAGGAGCTTGTTTCAACCCATATAAGGCTTTCTTCAGCTTGCAGATAAATTCAGGGTTATCTGACAGTTGGAAACCCTCTTGTTGTTCCATATAGACTTCTTCTTTTAGATCTCCACTTAGAAAATATGACTTGACATCCATTTGATAGAATTTAAACTTCTTATGACAAGCATAGGCAAGAAACATTCTAATATCTTCCAATCTTGCTATAGGTGCAAATGTTTCATCAAAGTCTAGTCCTTATATTTGAGCATATCCTTTGCAGACCAATCTAGATTTATTTCTTACAATATTTCTTTACTCATTCATCTTATTTTTGTAGACCCATTTTGATCCTATTACATTTTTATTTGTTGGCCTAGGAACGAGTTCCCAAGTGTCATTCTTTTCAATCTGGTCCAATTCCGCATTCATTGATTTTAACCAATTTACGTCTTTACTGGCCTCATTAAAGTTCTTGGGTTTCACAATGGATATGAAGGCTATATATGATTGCTCAGTGTTTTTTATTATCCTTCTCCTCGTTTGTACACCTTTGTCTTTTTCACCAATTATCTGACTTGCAGGATGATTCTTTTGAGTAATTTTGGAGGAAGAATTTGATGTTGTTTGTTGATTTGAGTTTGCCTAAGTATTTGCATATTCATCTTAATCAAAGTCTTCTTGTTCTAATTCTTGGACCTGTTCAGCTTCAACTTCATCTATATCCTCTGTGGTTGATTCAGTATTGTTCACCTCTCTTACTAAAATTCCTTCATCAACTTTTATGTGAATAAAGTCAACCAATTTATGCAGCCTCTTATTATAGCATCTGTATCCTTTATTGTTTGTAGCATACCCTAAGAATATGCCTTCATCATCCCTATCATCATACTTTCCAAGGTTCTCACTATTATTTTTTATGTAGAACTTGCTCCCAAAAACTTTGAAGTGTTTGATTGAAGCAGGTCTTCCATACCACAGTTCATAAGGTATCTTGTCACTGTGTGGTCTGAGGTGGGCTTTGTTAAGAACATGGACGGTTGTGTGTATTGCTTCTACCCAGTAGGTTTGACCAATGTTCTTCTCATTCATCATTGACCTGGCCATTTGTTGCACGGTTCTGTTTTGCCTCTCAAATACTCCATTTTATTGTGGAGTTCCTGGGATTGTGTATTCTCTCTTGATCCCATTTTTATCACAAAATTCCTTAAAATCACTTGACATAAATTATCCTCCTCTGTCTAATATTACTGCCTTTAACCTCTTACCTGTTTGATTCTCAGTTAAAGCCTTAAATATTTTAAATTTCTCAAATGCTTCAGCTTTTTCTTTGAGAAAAGAAACCCAAGTAAGTCTAGAGTAATCGTCAATGATCAGCATAAAGTAGTTTTACTTCCATGTGTCTTCATGTCTTGATGGTCCACATAAATACATATGAATTAATTGGAGTGTTTTCTCTATTGAAGTGGAGCTCTTGGATTTAAACTGAGTCTTGGTTAGCTTTCCTACTTAGCAGGGTTTACACACAGAGTCTTGTGGCTT
Source organism: Picea mariana (assembly GCA_032191745.1). Classification (NCBI taxonomy): domain Eukaryota; kingdom Viridiplantae; phylum Streptophyta; class Pinopsida; order Pinales; family Pinaceae; genus Picea; species Picea mariana. The sequence continues at coordinate 46,263 of JASDQU011247798.1, forward strand.
TGATATTCTTGGAAGATCTTTTACTGCCTCAATATTTTTGAGCTTGATTAAGTGGTCAAAGTTTAGATGTCTAAGTCTCCTATGCCATAACCATATTTCATCATGTTTTCTTATATGACACTCTTCTTTATCTTCTTTCAGCACATGTACATTATTATATGTCCTTATGCCTTTAGCCACCACTTGTCCTGAGTTTACAGAATTTATCTTGCAATCCTTGGAAGTGAACACCACTTCACATCCTATGTCACACATTTGACTTACACTGAACAAATTATGTTTCATCCCATATACAAGCAGAACATCCTGGGATTTTCCTTCTCCATTACTTAAACTCACTATCCCTTTACCCTTGATTTTACCTAGAGCATCATTTCCAAAGGTTACGTTTCATGATTTGCTTTCACTTAGAGATAGAAACTTACCTTTGTATCCCATCATATTTTTGGAGCAACCACTGTCAATATACAAGGGGTTCTTTGTCTTTGAGATGACAGCACTAGTCCACACTTTTCATTTTCTTTCCTCTTTCAAACCTTGACATTTTCAGCAGAAGGATTCAAATCTAGTTCATAGTTCCTTAAGTGACAATCTGCAGCTTTATGTCCATAATTATGGCAGGTGTAACATTCTGGTTCATTGAATAGAGGATCATAATGATTGTTATTCTTAACCTGTGTCCTTTTCCGAGCCAACACATGATTTGCAGTATGTGGTTGTTTGTTACTTCGCTATCTCATTATTTGTTGTGACAGATATCTATTCCTGAGTGTCTTGATTTCTCATATCTAAATTTTAAGGAGCAGTTTACAACTTTGTGACCAAAGTTAGAACAGTAAAAACAATATCCATAGAAAAATCCTTTGTACCTGGAAAATGGTTGTCTTCTTTGAGTAGGTCGATTTCTTCCATGCTAATGATTTCTTTGAGCAGAAGGTATATTATTTTTTTGTTCTACGGTTTCAGTTCTGGTACTTCTTCCTTCGCTATTCCTTGGTGGTTGATTATCTTTCTTTGTTTCTCCATATTTATTGTTTTCAATGCATCTATATTTGACAAACTTAATGGATCCTTTGTTGCTCGGTTGACCATTATTTGATCCTTCTTCATAACCCAACCCAGTTTTCAAATTTGGATTCCTTTGCTTATTTAGAATGGTGGCTAATCCTTCTGAGGCTTTAATTCTTGGAAGATTTTGGAGATATAATGCTTTAAACTTCTCCATTTCTTTTCTGATTTTTACTACCTCTTCTTCCAAGGCTTCACATCTTTCCTTCTTTTCTGATAATTGTTGTTTCAGAATGTCTTCTATTTTATTTGCCTATTATAATTCTACTTTCAACAAGGAAAAGTCTTCATCATGTTTTTTATTGTCTTTCTTGAACTGTATGAACAATTGTTTTTGCTTCTTCTTCTTGTGTATGAGTATAGAAATTTCTTCTAGAGCACTGATCAGTTCTCCTTCCAAGTCAACCACAGATTATTCATCATCAACATCACTTCTTTTGATTTTATTATCATAATCCTCTTTGGCCATTAGCATAAATTCATTAATCTTATCTTCACAAGAAGAGTCAATATCTGTGTCTCCTGAAGAGTCATCATTGTTTACACATACTTCTCTTCACCTTCAGAGTTCTGGTCCTTCTTCTTGTGTGGACACTTATATGCAAAGTGACCTATCCTTCCATAGTTAAAACATTTTAAGGGCATCTTGCCTTGGTACTTTCCTAATCCTTTCTTTAGTCTTCTAACAAATTTTTCTTCAATTTCATCAGGCTCAGAATCCTCATTCTTATATGCTTTAAAAGATGCTTCTCTAGAGGTGGGTTTATCTTTAACTATCCTCATTTCATATGCATCAACGTTCCTAGAAGTTGATAAAAATCCAAGGCTTTTAGATCATTAAGTTTTTCTATAGCAGAGACCTTCGGGTTGAACCTATCTGGCAGAGATCTCAAAATCTTCTGAACTAAAGAGGGTTCCTCAATTTTTTCACCAAGTTCTTTCATTGCATTTACTAATTCTTCAACCCTCAGAAAGTACTTTCCAACACTTTCATCCTCTTTCATATTTAGCTGTTCAAACTGTACTTTGTAGGTTTGAAGCTTGGTTCCCTTTATCATCTCATTACCTTCATAACTGATAATGAGTTTGTACCACATTTCTTTGGCAGTTTCTAAGTGCATAACTTTTACAAATTCTGCTTCTGCAAGCCCACTGAGAATAGCATTCATAGCCTTAGCATTGAAGCTAAATTCTATCTTGTCATCCTTATTAGCTACTACAACTTGTTTTACATAACCAGTCTCTACCACATCCTAGACATCTACATCTAGGGCCATTATGTAGGTTTTCATCCTAATTTTCCAGAAGGCAAAGTTTGTTCCATTGAAAAGGGGGGCCGTATTGGTTGAATTTCCTTCATGGATTGACATGTTTAAGCTTCTTGATATACCTTTAGATAAAAGGAACCGGATCTGATACCAATTGTTGAACAACTGAGAGGGGTGGTGAATCAGTTGTTACTGTGATTAAACTAGTATTCCCATTTTAAACTCTTCACGGAACACTCAATGACGATCACAATGATGCACAGAAGTAAGCAATAGAATATTAAACATCAATCACACACATGAAATATACAGAGACAGATATTTCCCGAGGAAACCCATAAAGGGAAAAACCACTTCTTCTTGATATGATAAGTAATCTTTATTTTCTTTACATTATCATACTTTTGAGCTCCAACTCCTCTTGAGGATACAACCTCTTTTTTGAAAGTTGTAACTTGATGAGAGCACCAAATATTTTTTTTCTCTAGCACTTACTAGAAGGAAGCACCAACTCCTTGGTTTCTCTAGCACCCACTAGAAGGAAGCACCAACTCCCTAAGTGTTCCAGCACTAACTGAATGGAAGCACCAACTTCCAGTCACATGGGCACCAACCTGTATAACAGGGAACAATAGTTCTCCCTTGCACCACCCTACCACCCTGGTATTTCTGGCTGCAACCAGATGGAAGCTACAACTCCCTATGTTCAAGCACCCACTTGAAACTATGAGGACACCAATCCTCTCTAGCACCTCCCAACCACCCTAAGTATAACAACTTCATTACTTCATACTTTTTATAGAGATGCAATGTTTATCTATATCTTACTAGTCTCATCATCATTCTGGTGCACTGCTATGCTCTATGTGCATCAGTGTCTTTTTGCTCTATCTCTACCTCGACTTTTTCTTCCTCTCAGATATGCATTTATGCTCTATGCGCTACGCTTCTTCTGTAAAATTCAGCCACTGTACACAACATGATTTTACCCGCATCAGTAACTCTCTTCCCCAAGCCCACTCCTCTTCATTTTTCTGTGTATATTTATCATGCCCGGTCCTCTGCCAGATCAAACACCTAACTCTTCGTCCCCTCTAGCGATTACACTCAGTCTTTTCTCCATCCATGTTCGTTATGCTGAGACTCTTTGGCTTCTCGGGTAGCTACCGTATTCAACACTTTTCCATCTATCAATCATCTCTATGATGAATCTTCATTCCACTGACAGATACCTCGAAACTCTTCAGCTTCTCTGACAATCACCTTGCAGCCTCTTCGAATTCTCTGGCTAAAACCATCGGTGGTTTTCTACAGTTACAATTAGTTTGTCTTTAGTAGTTACTGAGAGAACCTTTGTGTGCTCATCCCTCTAGCACTTTTCCCTTTCCTAATAAAAATACACAGTGGGAGTTTAGATTTTCTATCTAAGCCCCTTCCTTTCACATGACCATCGGCGGTGACCGTATGCCTAACCAATATTCATTTCATGATTTCTCATTTTGGGTGATCAACTGTGAGTCACCTTGGTTTTCCCGACTCACAAAACTCTGAAATGGAGCCTAGCACCACTAGCTCCTTCCCCTTCTCTCCCTCTAATGTGACCACTAGCTGTGATCAAGGGCCAAGCACGAGGGTGCTTCACGATTTCACATATTGCAACCTTCTGCTGTGAGTTGCTTCCAAACTCACGATATGTGAGACTCCGAAGTGCTAGATCCTTCACTTATCTTTCTCTGATGTGACCACAAGCTATTATCATGGGTCAAGAAAAAGAGTGCTTCGCGATTTCTCATATCATGAACTCGTGTTGTGAGTTTCCTCCAAACTTCTGATACACAAAACTCTGAAATGACTTCATATCAGATCAACAGTCGAGGTCCTTGGTGATCAGACGACCCAGATCATTTCGTGATTTCTCATATCGAGAGTTTCTACAACTCTCACCTTTGACTTCTCCAACCCGCGAGTCAATGAAATGATTATCTCTCGCCATGTGTCCTCTAGATCCAATGACCCAGATCATTTCGCGACTTTGTATTTCGTGGAGTTGAAGGATGGTTCTTGCGCATTATCCTCTTCGTAGTTATACTATATCTAACAGGTGTTATTCCTTCGTGCTCCAATCCGGCGGCTGAGGTCTAATCTCCTCCTTTGCGTGCTCCTCCTGTCTATACTCTGATCTAATGGACATTGGGTATTCTGGATTGGTGATCCAACGGCCACTATCGCTCCTTCTCCTGCACTTTGGGTTTCTCAAATCTCTAAGTGTCAAAGGCCATGACCTTTGATCCTTCTACAAGCCTTAATGACTTGGAACTCGTCTGTGTTTCTGGGAACGCTATCTCTCCTGATCTTTGGTAATAGAATTCACCTCGACCCTGGTGCCCACTTGCACTCTGTGTGCAACGCTGTGCTATTCCTTCTCAACTTCTCGACCTTGTTCTTCTGTGTCTTTGTTGCTTGTTCTTCTGTGTCTTCGTTGCTAGTTTTTTTTCTTTCCATGTACACTTTGTTTGTAAACCTGCCATCATCATTGTTGTTCTTGCCATCAATGACAATCACACTCTGCCTGTAAACATGCCAATATATTGTGCTCACTTTATGTCTCTTCCTCTATATTGAGTATTTTTCACCTTGCTAAATACTTCACCCAGGGCTTCCTCTGAACCTAGTCTATTGGTATCTTTTGTCCCTATTTACTTTATACCTTCTCTCTAAGATTAACCTTCTCCTCACTCTCCACTATTCAAGCTTTGCTAGCTTGAGGGTTTCTTCTACCCACCAACTCAACTTTATTTGAAACTTTGAACCATATACAACCAACAACAATATTCTTGATATTGTACAACAAAACAATCAATTTTTCAACTAAAACTTTTACAATATATTTTTCAGAGCATCTCATGCTTTGATATCAAAACTTGATGTAGACCTTAGTTGATCCAGGCTCTCTATGATAAAATTAATTTTACCATTCCATTTCACTAGTTTGAAATCTAACATTTAATTTCCTAACTTGAAATTTCCCTCTCCATCCTTTAGTTACTTCATTTTCAAGGTCTTTGTTGAATGGATTTAACTGATCCATTCAACAATTATCAAGATCGGGAACACTTTTCATCTTCAAAACTCCATCAATTGACACATGTGTTAACTGGCCCACCAAATCACTGGAAGAAATTCAAGTCACTGTGGAAGTTATAAATGAACCTCATACCTTTCTTCGATCCAGTTGAAAAAATGTTAACTATTACAGTTAACTAGTCTACCAAGAGAAATAGCTTGATCGAACCACCATAAGAAATAGGCCACTGGCCACTAGAACTAATAGAATCACTAGGCCACTAAGAGAAATAGGCCACCGACCACAAGTGTATAAAGCCATCAGGACATGAGAATATGAATCCAACAGTCCTCTGGAATATAGATCCACCGGGAAGTTTAGGAACTGTATTTTTGAAAGATATAAAGTCGGTATGATTAGAATTGGGGCTATGATATATGGATAAATAAAATATAGATGTCACCCTAACTCTTCCTCCTCTACACAAACTCAAACTCAATTTTGATCCCCTTTCTCAATATGGAATGAAATTCACTCTGATTTCTTCATGATTTGATAATAAACACTCTAATTCTTGACCCTTGTATCAATTTTTCAATATTGAATACAAAATTACAGGGAATTTCAAATATTACACACATAGGGTTTCTCACAAATTCAATACTCGAAAATGATATGCACTATTGTATAGGCATTCAACATAAATATGATAGAAGAAGGGGAATATTAAGAAACAATTTGGGTCTGCAACCTCTGTTTGATTAAAACCCTGAATCTCCTTCTCTATTACACACAGTAAACATGCCTGACATTCTCTCTTCTTAACTCTGATTTGAATTTCTCTCTCTCATTTGTGATTTCACTCTTACATTAGCCCATTTATACAAACAATGACTACAAACCTGTAAGATAGGTTTGTATCCTCTATTCTTAGATAAAATACTAACAAATTATAATTGTCTCTAAAACTACTCAACTTCGCTAACTTCATGCTAAAATGGAAAATTTGTTACATTACATGGAAAAACAAACTCCCCATATGTGGACTATTTTATAAATCTTCTAGAACCTATTAGAAACTTGGGAAAATTAAAATTGTAGACAATGCTCCTACATCAAGGACCAACTTAATTATTTGAGTGTTAGGTAAATAACAAGTGATGAGTTGGAAAACAAACAAAGAAAAATTCATTAGATGGAATGCAAAAATTCATAGAAACCATTCTCTTATAGAAAATCCTTAATAGGGATATGGATATCCAAGGAAAACATGAAAATAAGTATAACAAATTTGTTGAGACTCAATCACATACGGGGAGTATTTTTTCACATTTGGAGAGAAAAAATATTGAATCACAAAATTATGATCATCCATTACTCCAAGATCCAGTTCATCGGGGCTTCAAGTCAGTACCAAGGAACCACCTCATTCCAAATATCAATATGAGAAAGTTTGATGGTAAAGATCCTATAACATGGATTTTCCAGATGGAAAAATACTTTGATCTACACCAAGTGTCAAGCTTGCAATAGCTACCTATTGCATCCTTGTATTTAGAAAATGATCAATTTGTTTTGTATCAATGGCTTTGTGAAATAAAAAAATAATTATATTATCTCTTGGTCCATTTTTATGAATGAACTATTGATATCACATTATGGGGATATTAATAGAAATACATTATTTAGTCAATATATAAATCTTTGACAAAAAGGTCCAATTACAAAGCACATTCAACAATTCCAAAAGCTCAATCCTAGGGTAAATAAAATTCATGAGGATAATTTGTTAGATCTCTTTATGTGAACTTTAAAGGAGAATATTAAACATGAAGTGTGTCTCTTCAAACATAAATCCCTAGAGAAAGCTTTTAGTATGTAAAGGAAAGTAGAAAACAAAAATATGGCTACTAGAAGGGCAACCACTAATATCTATAGAGAGCTCCATGTTCCCTCTCCTAACCTCACTCAAACAACAAGGTTTACTCCTCAAAAAATGGATGAAATAAGAGAAAAGGCACTATATTTCAACTGTGATAAAAAGTATAATAAGGGACATAAATGCGGTGAGAATCAATTATTCTACATAGACTATGAAGAGGAAAAAGATCAAGAATTGGAACCATCACAAGATATATATATATATATATATATATATATATATATATATATATATATATATATAAGAGAATACTCCAATGATATATTGTTGTGCATTGGCTTCCATTAGTACTCCACAAACCCTCAAGATACAAGGATACATCAAAAAAGAAAAAGTTAACAATTTTGATTGATTCTAGTAGTGCCCATAACTTCATCAATTACAAATTAGAAAAAGATCTCAATTGCTTTGTATTTATAGCACCAGAGTTTCAAGTAATAATTGTAGATGGAGGTACCATAAATATTTATGGGAAGTGTCATAGTATTAAACTCAATATGGGGGAGTATTTATTGGATATTCCCATGATTTCCATTCAAATGGGTGGTGTTGATTTTGTATTAGGGGCCCAATGGTTACAATCATTGGGAACAATGGCCCTTAATTTTCAAGATCTTTTCATGAGATTTTCCCTAGAAGGTAAGGAAATTGAGCTTAGAGGTATCCAAGGGAAACCCTCTAAGGTGATAAGGTCTAATAGCATGACAAAATTACTCGAAAAGGGACACAATAGTGTAATTGCACAATTATGTTCACTAGATGTTCAAACATTTATATCATCTACTTCAATGTATCTTTGAATAGTTATCAGCAACCATTCCAAGGTATTTGGAGATTTTCCTAAGGGTATTCCACCTTCTCTAGATCATGACAATGCCCTTCATTTGCAACCAGGAAGTGTACCACATAACATTAGACCTTAAAGGTATCCATATGCATAGAAGAGTGATATTTAGAGTAGGATCCAAGAAATGTTATAGATCGACATCATTCAACCTAGCCAAAGTTCTTTCTCTTTGTCAGTTGTGATGGCTCTGAAAAAGAATGATTCTTGGCATATGTGTCCATATTATAGACAACTAAACAAAATGACCATCAAAGATAAGTTTCATATTCTTAGCATTGATGAATTATTAGATGAATTGCATGGAGCAATTTTCTTTACTAAGTTGGATCTTCATTCAGGATATCATCAAATAAGAATGAGGCAAGAATACATTCTGAAAACATTCTTTAGAACGCATGAAGGTCATTATGAGTTTTTTATTATGCCATTTGGACTTACTAATGCACTTTCAACATTTCAAAGCTTGATGAATTTTATTTTCAAGCCCTTCCTTAGAAAAATTTTGTTAGTATTTTTTGATGACATAATAATCTACAACAAATCTTGGGAAGAGTATGTACAACATGTTGACATAGTATTGCAACTATTGGAAGAGGAAAACCCTTTTGCAAATCCTTCCAAGTGTGTATTTGGGGTTCAAAAAGTGGAATATTTGGGTCATATTGTATTTCATGAAGGTGTAAAAGTGGACTCTAAAAAAATTAAATCTATGAGGGAATGGCCAATTCCCAAAATCTTGAAGAAACTTAGAGGAGTGTTGGATCATGTTGTCATTGATGCCAATGGTTTGATTTATTGATGTCATTGATTGATTTCAAGTGATTGATTGATGTCAAAGGATTGATTGATTGATGATTTATGTAATATAATATGTATTGTCCTTGATGAGAATGCATAGATGAATATGGATCAATGAGTTGTCATTGATACATGATGAAGATGGATCGATGTGGTTCCATTGGTATATGATGCATTGTTGGAANAAGGTGCACAAATGGATGAACTCCAAAGTGGTTACCTTATGGTGAAATCCCTCATGGGAAGACTCTTTGCGATTGAGTTATCCTAGAAGAATGGTTGGAGGACCCATGCTCTCATTATTGTCTTATCATGATTGATAAGGTGTACAAACGGATGAACTCCAAAGTGGTCCCCTTATGGTGAAATCCCTCATGGGAAGACGCTTTACGGATTGAGTTATCCTAAAATAAAGGTTGGAAGACCCATGCTTGTATGAGGAATAATGAGATGAAGATCAAGGAAATTGTTGGTGAAACTATCCTAGATGGATAGTGCCTGTCATGCCATTTTTGGTGGTATGTGGAATGTCACATAACTCCTCGTGTTTTGAGATTTATGGCCTTACGAAGATGAAGGACCCTCACCTGAAGGCTTGAAGCCCCCAAAGTCAAAGAAGTCAAAGTGACCTAAAAGAAGAAATGATAAAATAAGGTGAAAAAATCAAGAAGGAATATTTATGGAAAGTGGTTAACCCAAAA
>JASDQU011247801.1:14218-25575 GCA_032191745.1 Picea mariana
CTTCAACATCATATGCACCTCCTAAGGTCTCCATGCCTTCGGTCTGAGATCATACTATGAAAAAAACGTCAATTGAGAAGGTAAGTAATCTAAGAGAGTTTATGAGAAGTTGTGTAGAATTGATGAAAAATGAAACTATGTTGAATGCATTATGTGAAATGATTGATCATTGCACATAAGAAGGGGAAATTCCTTTCACACACAGGGTAGTGAATCAGGTACTGCGAAAAAAGAGGACCAACATAGAGTTCAGACTAAGTGCACAGATTGGAGAATATGATGTGGACAATGTCATTTTAGGTTTGGGATCCGATGTAAATGTGTTACCAAAGAAAACATGGGAAATGATGGGGAAGCCCAAGTTAATATGGTCTCTCATCCAGTTAATTTTTTCAAACCAAAAGAAGATAGTACCAATTGGCCGATTGACAGGGATACCTGTGAATATCGATGGGGTGCGCAATGTAGCAGACTTCAAAGTCATTGAAATCATGGATGACAGTGATCCATATCCAACAATAATGGGGTTATAATGGGCCTTTCACAATTAGGAAATTATTAATATCAAGAGGAGGAAGATGATATATAAGGTAGGAGACTTAAAATTTACCGTGCCATTGGATCCGAAAAAAGGAAAGAGGTACATAGAACCTACAAAAGGGAACAAAATTTACAACTGTATACTATGACTACATGAATAGATGACTTTGTTAACCCCACTACAGATGTTGCACTAAGTTGGAGAAACATTTTCTCATGTGAGTCGGACTTGGAGGAGGGTTTGGAACATTGGCAACAGAGAATGCACGAAGTATCCACCAGAGGATGTGCCTGCATTACTTGATCGTTGCGTTGGATTGGAACAAAAATATGTGATTCACCCAAGTATGATGGTTTGACTAACATAGAATATTTTGTATAGGAGTTTGATTTGTAGATACTTGAATACAAAATATTGTTGGCATTATATGTTGTCTTGAAGGATACTCCAACCAGATGGTGGGTTGCACACAAGGAAGCAATAGAAGACTGGAAGTCGTGTAGAATTTTGATGCAAGTTAGATTTGGTACCGAGGTGGAGTATATTGCGCAAACGTATATAGGGGTAAGCGAACCAACAGATCCTGTTGAGCAGTGTAGAAACATATGGAGTTCGATACCGAGGAAGGTGTTAGCACTCTGTAAATTTTGTCCGGCTGATAGACAAACGATAGAGGTAATTGTTTCAAACTACTTTAGAGCTAGGCACTAGCCTGCTCAACTCAGAGAGGGCTCTCTCATGTCAGTTGATATATATTTTTCAATCGGTGGCTAGCTTTAGTTTGTTTTGGGGGTTTTTAATGAAATTTGTTGGCAAAGAAGGGGAGGAACACGCAGGGCTATGGAGTCAAAATTCTGAAATTGAATGAAAACAATGACTGTCCAATAGAACTCTCTAGAGGATAAAGGCTAAATGAGGAAATGAATCTGAGTTATTAATTGCAGGGTGTAAGAAGGAAGAGAAAACAAATAACTGCATCAAAGAATTACTGAAATGAATTCTGAATTAGTTAAGAGGAAATTCACACAGTTTAAATTGCTTAAGTTGAGAGCATCACAAGATGAATTCTGAGATTTTAACTATCCAATTTAAATAGAAGACAATGAAAATGGAAATAAAGAATCACAGGAAATACATATGATGAGAGAAGACAAAACTCATATCACCACGATTAGAATCTTTAAATAGAGACTTCAAAAGCTTATGCACGTATATTCAATTCAACTTTAGAATATTACAATAGAGTTTAGAAGCAACAAAAAGGTGCCCTTGCACTTCTGCCAACCCTGATACATATGTATCTCTTCACATTTTATACAAAAACTGAGTCCTTTCGTTTCCAAATCGGTTACAAATAAAGAAATGTTTCATTTGGAAGTCGTTTACACGAAAAACTAGGCTTCAGAACGCCACCTGTAAATCTCAAACCATAATAGATGTGTAAAATATGAGAACGTTTTTTTTAGATAAGATCATTATGAAGAAAAAAGTTTCTCGGTTTCTCCAAATCCATCTCCAACTAGTCAAAACATGTGTCGCAAAAACATTTCTTGAAAAGGAAAATATGAAAACTAAAAAATAGGGTTCAAAGATTTCTTCGAATTTCCCAATCTGTGACACCTTTGTAAAATGTGAGTGAGGTTTTTGTACATCAGAATATCTTGAATAAAAAAATCTCTCGGTTTTGTGATAATTTTCTTCCATCTGTCGAGGGTATGGATTTGAAAAATATGTCTTCCTAGAAGAAAATCTTGAATCCATAAATGTAAGGCTCCAATATGTCCTTGATTCTCCCAGTATGTAACAACTATGAGAAATATGGGAGAGATTATTGTTCTTTGGCTCATACTGAGTATAAACCTCTTTCGGTTTCTTAAAATTTTCTCTGGTTTGCCTGGAATTCACCTTGGAAGACAAATGGTCAAAATTTCTTGAAATAATGGAAATTGAGACTTGAAAATTGATGTGCGTTCAACTAATCGAATTCTTCTGCAAATGGTCCAGCCTGCGAATGGTCTAATCCCCAAATTACTTTTTCTATCCATTTCACAGCAATATATGTAACTTTTGTCTTTCGGATATTTCGGGGACAAGACAAAGCGGTCTCGGGTAGATTGCTTTTCGCCTCGATATGCATTCGGTGGCACCACATGGTCCTGAGCCGAAACCACAGTATTTTCCCTAGCCCGCCCTCGAACAAATATCTTTCACACTACTTCATCGCCTAATATGTGTCCTGGCCATCGATCTGGGCCGCTCTAGATCCATGGTCCTCCGAGTCCCATCAACTTCCACGCCTCCACTATATTGTCCCTTTTCCGCTATATGTAACCTGGTCCTCCAAACTATCGCACCTCGCTAAATCTGAAACTTGGATTTCATCCAAGAATGTTATGGTGATAACATAGGCTCCAACTAGGTATGCTATCATCCCTGCGAGGTAGAAAATAACGGTAGACCAAGTGCTTGATCCATTGGGTTGTTCCCAAAACATGTGCGTACCCTTCTCTGACATGTCACCATTATCCATTGGTAAAATGTCGTTGTTAATTAATCCTCGAATACTTGGTAGAGTCCCTGCAATTAATCACCCAGATGTTTGACATGAATATGCACTCATCTTGCGTTAGCCTTTGAATAGATTATGTCTTAACTCCAGGTGTTATTTGATCTCCCAACGAATTTCCTCAGTGATTTAAAATAGCGCCCATAAAACATCAATGAAAGAAAATATATTAATTAACTCATCACAAAATAGAGTGTGCATAATGAAAATTTGKATTTAATAATAGAGCAATCTGTCTTTGAATCGGAACTTCAGAGTGAACCTCAGGTACAACCAACACATTTCTCGGACCAACTGCCTTTCCAATAATTTCTGCAATGATTCCCCCACAAAATGACAATGGTGTTTCCCACAAACGAGGAGCCTTCTTTTTTATAGGAAATGAGAGTATTTCGGAGGGAACTCGTAAATTCATGGACATGGATGTGGTTGTTTGAGCGTAATTGGTGTTTGTTTGGTTGCCAATTAGGTACAGAGAAATAAATCTTCGTTTCATGAGATCAATGCTAGGCCTGTATCAAGAAGAACATAGACATCCCACCAATTTCATCTATTATTTTAGTCCAAATCCAAATGATTTTTGGGAGTAACATGCCAATGAGTTGTACAGAAGTACTCCAATGGCACCCTTTGGGAGGAAACTTGTAAATAAATAAAATGAAAACGAAGCTTCCTTTCAGGCTGGTGCCTGTGTATTGCACGCTGAGTGAATTACGTTTCCTCCTTGGTGGCTTATTAATATTTTCAACATTGACTCGTATGCCATATTGGTGAGTGTTGGGGGCAGTTTTAATCACACCATTCACATCCCCGATATAAACCATGAGCTGCCACATACCCTAGTCGCTTTACTACTGTTTTTATATCAGGTTGCTTTAAAAAAGTTAAACATTGATTACTTTCGCTCCTCGATATGAATATCTACCGTCGATTACATTAGTAATTTGAGATCTGGGCATATTAGACTGCATCTGACAACCTTCTGATTTATACACCATCCGAATTTCCTTCATGTTAGCCTCCTTAAAGAACAAACATCATTTAAATACCTGTGCCCTTGTTCTTTAAATGAAAACGCAAAGTCAATGAGTTCCGGGAGAGATCACCGGGTGAAAGCACTAGCTTTTGTGATATCAGATCCGACGAGACCTTAATTGATATGATCAATTACAGATTGGGTACCCGGGCCTTTCAATGGAGATCACAGGATTCGATGAAGTGTCCCTGTAATAAAATTACATCTAGCAGGCTAAGAAGTGGGAATCATGAAGCCCTTCTTTCTCCACGCACATTTTCTTATAACCATATACAATGAAAGTGCCATGATGAGGCGCAACCTGGTCACACTATATGTTACTTTTGAGTTGGTTTAATCTTTGAGCAATGAGCGGCGATTTGTATATTGAGTATCTGTGGAATAGGGAAACAAGCATATTTATTACGTCGAAAGATGTACACCTATTGACAATGGGCACAATTAATGATCTTTTAACCTTATTTAACCTTAAACCCTAATCTGATGGCTATCCATTGAAGATGCTGGCATATTCTTAGTCGTCCTCCAAAATCAATGGATCAGATTTATTGTTCATAACTTTCTTGTATTTATAAAGGCATCTGTTAACATGTTTACTTTTTAACATTTCCCTAATCACATTAAAAAATCAATGTAAGTATATGTAATTACCACCTTCCATTTATCAACCTAATACAGCCAAACGGATTACCACAAACGTTTTATATTAAAAACACATGTTCTCAATATATTGGAGACACGCGTTCTCAGCCATTACCTTTCGGCGTTCTCAGCCGCGACTGAGCGGCTGTGCTAGTATTATAACCATCTGCATTTGTACATTTAGTATGTTCACCATCGCTGTATGCTTGGGGGGAACAAATTTTAGATGGAAATGGTTGTCGAAGAACCTTTTCATGTGAATAAAGTATCCATGATCATATACATCGTATTTCGAATGGCCTGCGTATATCATTCCAACGCCTGTGCACTTATTCTTTAAATAAAAATGCACAGTCAATCCAGGGCGAAATATGTGGCTTGTGCTTGATGCTGGTGAAATCCTGGGTGATACAGACGACGGACAGACTCCTCGGTCATACCTTTTCCGCACGCAGGCTAGTTACCGAAACTGATACGACGAGGTAGGAGGAAGGGGATATAGACAAAGAAAATATGCTTATTGGTCCCCGGCTACCAACTATCATGTCCAGGGTGCCATCGATTGGTAGAGGTGTACTTCGGACGAGGCGAAATCAACTGCATTCGAATGAACGGAAAAAATTGAATAGATATCTTTGATCGGTGAGTTTCAGGGTGCAATTTGGAAATAGTGTCATAGGCAGAACTATTTACTTCGTCGTTCACCTCAGAACGAGGATAAAAGATCACTTGTGGAGTGCGGCGAAGCAAGCCGAGAGATAGATCACATGCAACCAATCACAGATGGATATCGCTTCCTTTCAATACCTGATTCGAGATACCTCGCTCAATGTCAGATTGCCAGTACTTAATCCCAACAAATGGCAATAAAACTCATATTCCATCGGCGTCGAAAGATTCGACCTTAGACGAGCACTCGAAATGTCCTAGCGTTCTTTTTATTGCTCTGTGAGTGTTTATCCCACATTGATTAACTGAAATGAAAGTAATTTATTTATATTCATGGATGGTTACAAGTCTCATAGATGCATAGTGCACCCTTAGTGCTCCTTGTGGGCTCTTCCTCCATGTGACTTGATACTCGCTTCATTTCGATTGTTGTAGGGCTTGGATAAGTGGAGATTTGGCATGTGGGCCCAATAATTCTGGTAAAATAAACTATGGCTCTGTAATAAACTCGAGAATAGATAAAATGACTATAAGAGCCAAACTCAAGAATTGGATATTTGGCCTTAATTCTGGTAAAAAGAAAAGAATTGGATATTTGCGAGAATAGATAAAATGACTATAAGAGCCAAACTCAAGAATTGGATATTTGGCCTTAATTCTGGTAAAAAGAAAAGAATTGGATATTTGGCCTTAATTTTGGTAAAAAGAAACTATGGCTCTGTAAAATGACTATAAGAGCCAAACTCAAGAATAGATAAAATGACTATAAGAGCCAAACTCAAGAATTGGATATTTGGCCTTAATTTTGGTAAAAAGAAAAGAATTGGATATTTGGCCTTAATTATGGTAAAAAGAAACCATGGCTCTGTAAAATGACTATAAGAGCCAAACTCAAGAATAGATAAAATGACTATAAGAGCCAAACTCAAGAATTGGATATTTGGCCTTAATTCTGGTAAAAAGAAAAGAATTGGATATTTGGCCTTAATTCTGGTAAAAAGAAACCATGGCTCTGTAAAATGACTATAAGAGCCAAACTCAAGAATTGAAAGAAACCATGGCTCTGTAAAAGGAGGACTATAAGAGCCAAACTCAAGAATTGGATATTTGGCCTTAATTCTGGTAAAAAGAAACCATGGCTCTGTAATAAACCCAAGAGTAGAGAAAATGACTATAAGAGCCAAAGTCTATAATTTTGGTAAAATAAACCATGGCTCTGTAATAAACCTGAGAGTCGATAATTTTGGTAAAATAAACCATGGCTCTGTAATAAACCCGCGAGTAGAGAAAATGACTATAAGAGCCAAAGTCAGCTTAATAAACTCAAGAAATGACTATAAGAGCCAAAGTCAGCTTAATAAAACCAAAACTTTTATATGCCCAATAATGAAGAATTTTTTGCCCAAATTCAACCAAAGATTTAATGCAGACAATCCAAGAACCCAATGATACTTTGTTCAGAGCGAAAATTATCTTATGCCACAATTATAAATTTTGCATGTGTCAATATCTAGTTTCAACTGCGGACAAGGTCCTCCCTGCACAGCGAAAAAAAATGCATAACAAGTGCTCGATCCATTCAGCCGATCCCATCTCAAAGACTGCACCTGTACCAATCCTTCATCTAAAACTAAATGCATTGAAAGTTGAAACTGAAAACCAATAGTTGCCAAAAACTAAAAACACATATGCTGAAGTACAAAACTGAAACTAACAAAAATGCTTGGTCTTCAATCTTATTTATATACAACTACTCCTACCCTACTTGCTGAAACCAACATTGAATCAAGTGATCTCAAAATTCCAATGAACCCAGTGAAGAAAATGGCTTCTTGACTGCAACTTGCTCTCAAATCCTCCAGATAGAAAAGAGAAATCGGCCAATGATAACTCAAACTGCAAACCCTATTTTATCCCTGCATTCTTGAACAACATGTACTCCGTCTTCTCTGATGATTTCAGCTTATTGGAAAAATGGTCTTTGAAAACATGTAAAACTATCCCTTTTTCAAAATCAGTCCAAAGATAAGGATCTCTTTCATCTGGTTTACCCTTCTCAAATGGCCATGCAGCAAGATGATCATTTTTCACATCATCTATAGCAGAGACATGTTTTTTTTGCTCTTGAAAATATTTAGATGAAACGACAATCTCATGTGTTTGAGGGAAATCCGAAAATGTTCCTTCATGTTCTTGAATAAAAATGTCATTCTGGCCTTTTAAAATTTATGAATATGTCAAATCAATAATGGATTCTGCAACATCCTAAAGACCTAAAACAACCTTCTCTTCTTCAGTTTTTCCTTGTAACTTTGAGTATCTATCTTTATTAATGGTTCTACTGCCTATATTTTTTGCACATGTAATTTCAATAGCCTGATTTTCACCACTCTCTTTATGTTACAAGTGTTCAGAAAATGAATGAGTTGTAAATCAATTTGAATGACTCTTCCCATACTTTTGACTGTAATAAGGTTAAAAAGGCTATGATTTTTCATTAATTTCATGGGATATGACCTGACTGTCAGCATTATGGTGTAGATTTGTTTCATTTTCAAGCAAAGAAGAAGCTAATGTTTGCTTGGAATGATCCTGTGTACCAATACAACTAGTCTCTACTAGCTCTTCCTGATAAGAAGCTAGTTCATAAAGGGATTCTTCTATTTCATCATACATTAAGTCTTCATCATTAATATCAATCCCCATGCATTTAATAAGATTTTCAAAGTTTCCACAGAAGTTATCAAACAGAACTAAAGATGGGTAACTTTCCTTATAAATCACACAAAATACTGAATAAAAGTCTTCAAGGGAAAATAAACTAGCAGATGGAAATCCTTCATACCAGGATCGTGCTTCTTCTTCTAAGGTTTTCATAAACATATTCATCAAGCAGTCTTTAGGAAATTTAACCCCTAACCTATGTATGTGCATGTGGAATTTTATCAAATGAAAGGCAACATCATCTCCTTCTTGATCTTTGAACTTTGGCAGATATCTTTTTCAATCTACATAAGGCACGAGATTCGAAAAATCGGGAATGTGAGAGAGATTCATGGGAGCATACCTTGCAGATATTGAACTCATCTTCGGACAGTGGAGTCTCCAATGATATTTTGGAAGTTGGATTCTGCATTGAGAGTGGAGTTACCAGTGAAAATTTAAATTTTTGGATTCGTCTACTAGTGGAATCACCTTCAAACTAATTTTTTGATGTGTGGATTCACCAAAGCAGGGATACAACCAATATGTGCCTAAGTATCTGTTGCTCTCAAATCTTAGAACTCAACCATGTCATTCTTTCCTAGGGAAAATTTTTCAATTTCATCCCCGGTAACGACGCCAGAATGTTAACACTATATAAATTTTGTCCGACTGATAGAAAAAAGACAAAGGTAACTGTTTCAACCTACTTTAGAGATGAGCACTAGCCTGATCAACTTAGAGAGGGATCTCTAATTTCAATTGATATATCTTTGGAAATCGGTGGCTAGCTTTAGTTTGTTTTGGGGTTTTTTTATAAAAATTGTTGGCAAATAAGGGGAGGAACACTCAGGGCTATGAAGTCAAAATTCTGAAATTGAATGAAAACAATGACTGCCTAGTAGAACTCTCTAGACGATAAAATCTAAATGAGGCAATGAATCTGAGTTATTAATTGAGTTTAAGAAGGGTGTAAGAAGGAAGAGAAAACAAATAACTGCATTAGAGCATTACTAAAATGAATTCTTAATTAGTTAAGAGGAAATTCACACAGTTTAAATTCCTTAAGCCAAGAGCATCACAAGAAAAATTTTGAGCTTTTAAATATCCAATTTAAACAAAAGACAGTGAAAATAAAAATAAATAATCATAGGAAATACATATGATGAGAGAAGACAAAACTCATATCACCACGATTAGAATCTGTTCATAGAGACTTCAAAAGATTCTGCATGTATATTCAATTCAGCTCCAGAATATTACAATAGAGTTTAGAAGAAACAAAAAGGTTCCCTTGCACTTCTGCCAACCCTGATACATACGTATCTCTTAAAATTTTATACAAACAATGATTCCTTTCATTTCCAAATCGGTTACAAATAAAGAAACGTTTCGTTTGGAAACAGTTTAAACGAAAAACTAGGCTTCATAACGCCACTTGTAAATCTCAAACCATAATATATGTGTAAAATATGAGAATGTTTTTTGTATATAAGATCATTATGAAGAAAAACCTTTCTCATTTTCTCCAAATCCATCTCCAACTAGCCATAACATGTGCCGCAAAAGCATGACTCGAACAGGAAAATATGAAAACTGAAAAATATGGTTCAAATATTTATTTTAATTTCTGAATCTGTGACACCTGTGTAAAATATGAGAGAGGTTTTTGTACATTAGCTTGTCTTTAATAAAAACCTCTCTCGATTTTGTGAAAATTTCCTCCATTTGTCCAAGGTCCGAATTTGAAAAATATGTCTTCCCAAAAGAAAATATCGAATCTGGAAATATAAGGCTCCGAGATGTCCTGGATTCTCCCAGTATGTAACAACTATGAGAAATATGGGTGAGGTTGTTGTTCTTTGGCTCATGATGAGTATAAACCTCTTTTGGTTTTTTAAAATGTTCTTTGGTTTGCCCGAAATCCACCTTGGAAGACGACTAGTCAAAATTTCTTGAAATCATGGAAACCGGGACTTGAAAATTGGTGTGTGTGCAACTGATCGAATTCATCTACAAATGGTCCAAACTGTCAATGGTATAATGTGAAACTTACTTTTTATATCCATTTTGTAGCAATCTCTGTATCGTTTTTCTTTTGGATATTTTGAGGACAAGAAAAAGTGGTTTGAGGTAGACTACTTTTCGCCCCGATATGCATCCGGTGGTGCCATGTGGTCCCGATTTGAAACCACGATATTTTCCCCAACCCGCCCTTGAACAAATATCTTCCACCCTACTTCATCGGCCGATATGTGTCCTGGCCATTGATCCAGGCCTCTCAAGATTCATGGTCCGCCGTGTCCCATCAACTTCCACGCCTCCGCTATATTGGCCCTTTTTCGCTATATGTAACATGGTCCTCCAAATTATCATCCCTCGCTAAATCTAAAACTTGGATTCCATCCAAGAATGTTATGGTGATAAAAGAAGGAATGGATGCACATGTTTATACATACATTGGATACAATTCCTAAGAACTAGTACTTGGAATTGGAAATGCACAGAGAAATGGCGAATTGGGACCAATTAGTTCAAATTTTTAAGGTAACATTTACATTTGAACATGACTCTCCCTTACTAGATGCAGCTTTGCAGGTCATCAGAAACAATATTTTTTTAGAAGAAGGGCCAGTGGAGGTAGTACCTATGTCTAGTGTGCACAAAGCTTCTCTGATTGTTCATGAGTTACTGGAATGTTATAATGTTGCTAAATATGAACACGATGACGAAGATCCAAGGAATATACAAGTACCTGAAACTAATGGGGAACACGCAGTAGAAGGACCAGAGATTGAATTTTTTGTGCATGCACAACCACTAAAGACATGGAAGGTAAATATTTGGACAACCAAAAATGCAAAGTTTGCACAGATAAGAGATTACTAGAATGATGAAACTTTTGAGAAGATACAAATTTATTGCGCGAGTATCAATACCTATCAGCAACTATGTTCTTAGAGATGAAAGGGATAGTTGGGGAGCTAGGATAAATGAATATCCCTTTGCACCTAGGTTCTAATCCAATAAGAGAAAGACCTTACAAACTGAATCTAAAATATAAAGAGAAGGTAAAGGCAAAGCTAGACCGAATGTTAGAAGTTGGAATCATTGAGCCAGTCATGGAATCAGAATGGATAAGTCCAATGTTAGTGAAAGATAAGAAGACAAGGGGGAATTATGATTTATGTAGACCTAAT
>JASDQU011247804.1:0-10449 GCA_032191745.1 Picea mariana
GGTTGCACCATAATTGCTCCAAGTGTTATAGTTGATGCATCTACATGCACATGAAAAGTCTTTTCCCAATATGGGAATACTAGAATAGGTGTTGTGACCATATTTTCTTTTAGAGTGTCCAAACCTTGTTGACAGTCCTCATTCCATTGAAATTTGGTATCCTTCTTTAACAGTTTTTCCATTGGTGCAGGGATCTACACATACCCTTTTATAAATTCCTTGTAATAGCATGTATGTCCCAATGTTGCTCTCAAATAGCACACTGATTTGGGTGGTGGTAAATTGACAATAACTGCAATCTTGGCAAGATCTACCAGCAAGCCTTGTTTTCACACTATATGGCCCAATAATATTCCAAATGGTTTCCAAAAAATGCACTTTTTTATATTTAGTGATATCTGACACTGACTGGATCTTTCCAACATTAGCCTTAACACTTCTACATGGTCCTTTAACAAACTATATACARTCCAATCATCTAGATASACTTCTAAAAATTGATGTATAAATTCTTTAAAGGCAACTATTACTACTCTTGAAAATATGGTTGGTGCATTCTTCAACCCAAAAGCCATGACTGTGTACTGGTAGGATTCCCATTCTATGGAAAAAGTAGTCTTATACCTGTCTTCTGGGGCTATCTTGATCTGATGGTAACTTGAGAATCCATCTGTAAATGAGTATGCTTCCTTGCCTCCCACATTCTCTAAGACTTCATCTGTAAAAGGTGTAGGGAAAGGGTCATGTAGGAGAGAATCATTCAGTTTCCTCATATCTACACAAATCCTTATCCCCCCTTGTTTCTTCTCTTGCACTACCATAGGGCTTATCCATTCAGATTCCTCCATTGGTTCTATAATACTAGCTTCCAACATTATGTCAATTTTTGCTTTCACTTTCTGCTTATATATTGGATTTAGTTTATAAGGTCTCTGTCTAACAGATCTAGCATCAGGTTTGAGAGGGATCTTCATCTCTCCTATCCCTCCCGTTATGTCTTTCATCTCTGAAAATGTTGTCATTGTATTTGCACAGTAACTCTGTTATCTTTTCTACTGTTTGTTCATCCCAGTAGTCTCCAATACTTGCCATTTTAGGATTATCAATTGTGCCAATGTTGAATTTATTTACCTTGATAGGTGCAACAAATACTTATGATTCTAAGAATGGACCTTCCACTTCTCTTTCACCTTCAACTTCTGTAATATGAATGTTGTGTGGATCATCTTCATCTGGTGCTTCTTCCTACATATGATAACATGACAGTAGTTCTTTCATTGTCTGCCTATTTTGTTGTTGATACTCTGTCATGAGTTCAATCTCTAGTTCATCAATAAATATTACCCCTCTTATCTGTTTTAATGTTGATTCAATGTTGGGGTTCTTTTGTTCAAATGAGAAAGTTACTATAAAATTGTGTTGTAATGTTGTCCATTTTGCAGTGCCTCTACGTAGTTCCTAGTCTACATACCAGTTTTCTGGAATTCCTTCCAGTATATGGATGAAGTGATGAGGCCATTCCTCTGGCGGTGTTATCCTCCATTGTGTCTTGCATTTCTCCAGTTGTCTTGCTAGTGTCCCATGTCCATCATATCTCTGCATTTTAGTGCTGCCATGTTCTACATTGAATCTGATGCGCAATAACCTCTTACATTGGCACCAATCCTTAATTGTTTCTTTGTGCGCACCCCACCATCTTGAAAATGTTTCCTTGAGTGCAATGTCTAGGGCTAAGAGCCTTTGATTCTCTAACACTTCGACATTGTATCTTGTTAGGAATTATTTTAAGTCATTCACCCCATGAAAATTGGGAGGTTCTCTTATCTGTGTACCCACCCATCTTATTGTGCGGTATATTCTTGAGCACCTTCTTGTGGAAACTTCATGTAATCTCTGATGCCAATTCTCCAAACCTATATCTGAGTCAGAAGCATATGATGTGATGCTCCTCCATCTGAGTACCCCATAGGTAGTTGGGTTAACATAATATTCTTATCGTGCAGTGGTTCAGTACAACTCATTTATCTCCTCTAGATCTAAGTAAGTGGGTTCTACAAACATTTCTCCCTCTGATGGATCTAATGGTACAATGAATATGTATTCTTTTGATTTGAATTCCATTTTCCTTATATTCAAGTTGATTACTGCCCGTTTATCAAATGCCCAATATAGTCCAAGCAATGTTGGATAAGGTGTTGTGCCATCTACTATCTCTATCACTTCAAATTATGCCTTAGTGCACACTCCATACGGATCTACTGTCACACCCTTAAGCCTTCCAATCGGTAGAAATTTGTGTTGGTTTTCTAACTTCAACTGGACAGGTGAATAGCCTAGTGTGGGATCTCCCATACACTTCCATGTCTTCTTGGGTAACACATTTACCTCATAGCCTAAATCCAGTATGATATCCCCCATATTGAAGTCTCCAATGTTAGCATCCAGTCTGAATTCCCTGCTTGTCCTCCTTCTTGTATGGAGGTGATTAACTATTTTATTTTCTAACTTCCTGATCCAGATTTAGGAGCAGAACGAACTGATTAATAGACTGAATACAATAAACACAGAAATATGAAGAACAACACAGATATCCAGTGAACATTATCTTCTATTTAATAAATGAAATAGGTTGAAACTGTAGAACTGAAACACTTGCTCGAATGGTGGTAGATATCTCTAAGAAGACATGTGGTTGTTATGCGCATCTGTCTAAGAAAAATGATTACAATGAGGCTCCAAAAGCCTTTTTTATATTACTCGTGAATTGCAAAACCCTAAACATCAAAAAACCTAACCCTAGGAGGTGAAACGCCAAAAGTCATGTGGGCCCCTATGGGTAAGTTGGTACCTCAACTTCTCGAGGTCGTAACTTTTGCATACGACCTTCATTTTAGGCATGTGATAGCCCGTTGGAAAGGTATTTTAGAGAGATACACATTACGTCATCAAACTATGACTCTATCTACAATTTGACTATGGTGATCCAAAAAAAACACTATTTAGGGATCCAAAACGGCCCTGGAAGTACAACAAGATGCAATGACATGAAAAAATACAAAATAAGCCAGTTGGATTAGGTGAGAGGCGACCAGTATCCACCTGGAAGATGTGTAGGGCTTCAGACAACCCCATAAGTGTACAACCAACAATTACAAAGAAGTACAAAAGAACGTGTTGAACTAAAAAGTGTCAAGAGGAGCCAGTTGGAATAGGTGGGTGGCCACCAATATCCACCTAGATAAATCCTCCCCCTTTAGGGAGCAATGGTCTCCATTGCGTTGAGTTCTCCCATCAGGTGAGGAAACTTTTGTTGGATTTGGCCCCAGGTGAACCACTTGCCTTTGTGTAGGAGCTACCCTGCCTTGACAACCTGATAAATTTGGATCCTCTGCTGGTGAGTGCCCTTGACCTATGTGTCCACCATCTGATCAATGGATGCATGTTCCATGCAGTTAGGGTTGATATTTGTTGGTTTCAGTTGTTTTGCGATCTCTAAGGTGTCCAATAATGGTGGAAAATATGGTCGAAGGAGGTACACATTGAACATTGGGTGCAAGTCAAGGAATGGTTGAGTGTTGAGCTCAAAAGCATTGTTACCCACAACCTAAGTGATGGTGTAAGGCCCATAGCAAAGTGGGCAGATCTTCCAATCTGGAGATGTAAGACACTCTTTCTGCAAGTGTAACCAAACCTTGTCTCCAACCTGAAATTGGTGCGGTACTTTGTGTTGATCATGGCATTGCTTGTACTTAGCATTGGTTTTTTGAAAACTCTCTTGGACCTGTTGGTGGATGTGTTGAATCCACTCAATGAATCTGGTGGCTTTTTCGGTATCATATTGAACATGGGAAGAGTTTGTCTATGTGGTTTCCAGAGGTAGTGCAACATCAATGGGAACCAAGGGTTGGAATCCCAGTCCCACCTGAAATGGGCTATGGTCAGTGGAGCTATGGAGAGCCATGTTGTAATTGTGTTGAACATAGGGGAGACTCTCATCCCATATACGTGAATGATTAGAGTTGTACATGCGCAAGATGTGCACAATCATCTGATTGGCGACCTCTGTTTGGTTGATTATTTGGGGGTGGAAAGCGGTGGATTTAGTGATCTTGGTTTCCAACAATGACCAGAGACTTGACCAAAATGTGTTGAGGAACCTGTTGTCCCAGTTGGATATGATGGTATGTGGTATCCCAAAATGGACCCACAGTCATTCGATGGCCATCTTCAAAAACTGATCAACGACCACAAATACACAATCATTGCCTTGCTTGGTGGACGGAAGGCTAGACATGTAATCCATCGAGATGGATTCCCAAGGCTTCTTGGGGGTAGGAAGAGGGTTGTATAAGCCTTTCTTTTTTATGGTTGTCCTGGCAATGGTACAGGCAGTGCAAGATCTCATATACTTGCTAGAATGGTGGTAGTTATCTCTAAGAAGAGATGTGGCTGCTATGCGCATTCGTGTAAGCAAAATGATTACAATGAGGCTCCAGAGGCCTTTTTGATATTACTCATGAATGAAAAAACCATAGACATCCAAAAACCTAACCCTAGGAGGTGACACACCAAAATTCACATGGGCCCCTATGGGTAAGTTGGTACCTAAACTTCTCGGGGTCGTAACTTTTGCATACAACCTTTGTTTTAGGCGCGTGATAGCCCGTTGGAAAGGTATTTTAGAGAACTACACACTTTGTCATCAAATTGTGACTCCTTCTATAGTTTTACTGTGGAGAGCCAATTCTAACAAAGTTGAATTTGGTTCATAGGAGGTGATACCCAGGATGTTACAGGTCTCGGTGGTTAGAATATTGATGGCTACTCCCAAATCCACCAGTGTATTTGGGAAAGAGCAGCCATGTATCTGAACCATTACCATGGGATTTCTTGGGTCTGCATATTTGACTAGCTCATGCTTGCCTAAAATAAGATCAGATAAGGATCCTACCACATGAACAATTGATGGATTCTTAGTTTTTCTTCCGGGCTTTTTCCCACATAATTCTTAATTGTTTTCGCATAAATAGGAATATCTTGTATAGCCTGTAGGAGTGGGATTTTAACACATAAATGTTTTAGTTCCCCGTTGATATCAAAGTTGGGATATGCAGTTGGTTTAGCTATCATTAGCCTTCCAGGGAACGGGGGAGAAGAAATTACGTCTTTATCAGGATTTGGTTGCTCGACTGTGTTTTCCCTCTGTTCTGCTTATTTTGCTATAACCACAATCGATGGGCTTATTGTTGGTTGTCTATATTTCTCGTTCTCTTGTTCTTAATGAATGCTACTTTCCTCATGAGAAATTACATGCCCTGACCTTAACTGAAGCTTGTTGCATCCTACAGAGTTTGTTTCACATTCCAAATTCTTGACAATTTGTACGAGTTGGACTGGTCTGTTATTAGGATTCGGGTTGGGTTGAGCTAGTAGTTGGGGGCGTACTTGAGGTTGGGGATTTTGGGGAAATTGAAGTGGAGCATGTAAAGTGGGTTGAGCTTGAGAACCATTCCCATAGGTTGATTGGACAATCCCATGGGGCGCTGCTAGTTTTGAGTCCAATTGTGAGTTTGGGCAGTTGTGCTAGTCCACTGTGAAGGATAGGGACTATCATTTCAATTCTTCCAAAACAGGGTAGAGTACTGTAGGTTAGGCCAAGTAGGAGCGGCAACCGGTTGATTTGGCCAAGGTGTAGTAGGATATTGTTGGGACTGTCAGGTGAGATTAACAAATGATTGGCCTTGCCATGTATTTCCAGGATTATGTTGTTGAATATATTGTCCAAAAAAGAAAGAAGAAGGATCTTGTAGCATACCCAGTGGACGAGCCTGCCATTGGCGATGTTGATCCATCAGATATATCGGTTTTGTTTCTTCTTCTGCTTCTTTAAAGACGACCTTTATTCCTAGAAGTGATTGACATTGTTCTGTCGCATGATCTTTGGCACAGATAGCGCAGGTTTGAACCATGTCTAGGGGACATTCCCTTAGACTATGTTTCTTCCTGCAATGTGGACAAAATATAGCCAACGAATGTTCTTCTTCTGCCTGTCTCTGTTTAGCCTGCAGAACATCCAATTGTGTAGTTAGAGTACCCAAAATGTGAGTTTTAAAATTTTCCAAAAGATTACCAATTTCTATTCGGGTGACACTCCCACTAGTAATTTTGCTATTTCTGGTGACAAGACCTCGTATTCCTGATCTAGTTCGTGTACTACCGCGCGAACACATGATACACAATTGGACAATTTCATCATATGTTTCTTAATAAATATCGCCTTTTCCCATCAAATTTAACGTCTCTACCCATTCACCCTTCATACCTTTTATTAGAGTGGCTTTAAGTACCTCACCTGGTAGTGTATCGTAAGGTGATCTCTGCAGGTTATATTGAAATATTTCAACATATTCTTCTAGTGTTTCATTTTCTTTTGCAATCATTTTAAATATTTCATCCTTTAAATCCATGGTTCTACAATAGTCTTGATATTTTGTAAGGAAGGCTTGTTTCATTTCGTCCCATGAATTTATAGTTCCTCCCACTAGTCCCATAAACCATTGTAAAGCTGCAGACTCATTCCTTAGGGTAGACTCATTCCTTAGGGAATAGTCCAAGACAGTCATTCCCTCCAAGTTACACTTTGTTTAGTGTCGGAAGAATGGCCCAGGGTAAGGAATGGTCCAAACATTTCTCGAGGGCAGACTCATTCTCTCCAGGTTACACTTTGTTTAGTGTCGGAAGAATGGCCCAGGGTGGGAAATGGTCCAAGTTCATAAATCAGAAACAATCCTTCTTCCTTGGTTAAAAAGAATGGGGCAGATAGCCCATTATTGATATTCTATATTGAGGGCATACATTCTTTCAGACCTCATAGATGTGAGTGAAATATTGGCCCAAATGATTATTGTTGATATTTTATACTGAGGGCAGGCACTCTTTCAGATCTCAGAGACGTGAGTGAAAGATTGGCCCAATTGATTCAGTTTTTACCATAACATTGTTTCTATGCAAATGAAGACTACTGTGGTGGCAAACATTCTTTCAGATCTCACAAACATGAGTGAAAGATTGGCCTGGATGATACAGTTTCTATCATAACATTGTTTCTATGTAGGATGCTCTCAGATGTTTGTTATGAAGACTATATGACAGTAGATGAGGACTATTGTGGTGAATATGTTTCATTGTTCGCAACTATACGTTGTTGATCAAGTACTTGTGTGTTACTTGATGTGGTAGTTAACCACTGGATTGTAGTTGTGTACTACTATGAATAGACACAGTCGTGTTCTATTCTTGTTCTAATTGCCTTGAAGAGTATCAGCAGATTATTGGAGATGATGATCATTCGAATGAATGATGAACAGAGATTTTTCCAGACGAAAAACAGTTCAAAACCTTTTACTCCTCTTGTATCACTCCATGGTGAGAGTGACTTATCCAGCATCATATCTAACTACTTAGATGAAGTATGGTTTCAAGAGATGATGCAATTGATGATGATGGTGATGCTCATGATCTAGTCATGAAATAGTCTAGATGCCTATATTGATGCTACCGGGTAAATGGTATATTTTGTGCTCAATTCCGTTACCTGTAAATACCTCTCTAGCTAGGAGGGAGTGTTAATATTATGGTAGCTACAGGAGGTATTTACCCCCACGTGTGAACCTGTCAAGAATATAAGACTCTGGGAAGCAAGAGAAACCCTAATGATTTGGCTAATAACCCTAGAAGCCTTGTGGGCTCAAGAATATAATTTATATTAGGCTATTAGCCTCCAAGAGAAGAAGTCGGCCAGAATTAATAATAATATACTGAACAGACACATACCCAGAAGGAGAAGTCGGCCCCAGCAAACTGGCAGGATTACTATAAATACAGGGCGACAGTTCTCATTTGTAACATCTCAGAATTGTAATTCTGCAGTTTGGTGCGCACTACAGTTGCAGTCTTGTGCGCAGGTTTGGAGGAAGAGCTGGTGCAGTTGCAGCTGCAACAAGATCTTAGTTTTGTCTTGAATATCTTTTAGCTAGAGTTTGGGACTATCTGATCAGTCTTTTGTGTTGCACTATCCTTGGGGAGAGATGTGTTGCCCTTTGTTTGGCTATCTAGCCTAGGGTTTGCTTCCGGAGGAATTCTCAGTCAAGGTTAAGGTGCTCGGAGGGAGGCTTCGGCCTGTGGTTGGGTGACGAGGGTATCGTCAATGGTAAAACGAGCACACCATCTTCTATTTTCTAACAGTTTATGGGCCCACACCCCTCCAATTAGCCTAAAATGCTGCAAGGAAACATAGCCGCTAGATATTGAGCTCGTTGAGGAACTTTCACTAGGGTTACTAGCAGGAGCAGCTTCCAAAAGCACTGCAGCTAGGGTTACCAGTAGAAGTAGTTGCAGAAACCCTAAACCTCTTGTCAAGGAACCTTAAGTGAAGAGATTGACCTAATCTCTGGATAGATTAGTGCGCCCTAGCCCAGTGCATCTCCTGGTACTCTCAGAAGGCCAAGACGTGAAGTTTGGATTTTTGGTCAAATCTATGGTTTGACCAAGTCAAGCAAGCCATGACGAACTCTATGAAGTCTGAGAACAAGCTAGATGGAGCCTCTAACTTCAGAGCATGGAAGACAAAGGATTGACCTCATCCTTGCTAAGAATAAAGTGTTGGATATTGTGAAAGGAAAGATCGTGAAGCCAGAGTTTGAAGAAGGAGAAGAGAAGGAACCACAGAACGTTACAGCTATGGAGAAGTTCAAAGATGCAGACATCAATGCCATGAGTATCATAGTGGATTCCATAAAAGACCACTTGATACCCTACATCTCCCATCTTGACTCATTGAAGAAGATGTACGATGCCCTAAAAAATCTCTTCTCAGTCAGAAACATTGGACAAGTTATGAGTCTGAAGAATGAGACATGAAGATGAATGATGACGACAACATAACATCATACTTTGTAAGGATCTCCCAGCTAAGAGATCAACTACAAGCTATTGAAGAGATTACTTCAGAAAAGGAATTGGTGAACATAGTACTCAATGGTCTTCCCAAGACATGGGATGTGTTTGCCGCAAGCATGAACACAAGGAAGGAGTACTCGACATTTGAAGAACTTTGGACTTGCTGTGCTCAAGAAGAATCAAGGATCAATGCAAAAGAGAAACCTCAAAATAAGTACGATCATCAAGCCTTCACAGCAAGATTCAAGAACTTCAAGGACAAAAGAAAGTTTGATTCAAGAAGGAAGCCAAAACAAAGAAAATACATTTCAGAAATACAATGCGTCAACTGTTAGAAGTACTATCACTACAGAAATCAGTGTCCCGAGCTAAAGAAAAGGAAGGAGAAACACGAAGCATCGACTGCCGAAGGAAAGGAACCGACAAAAAAGACTAAGCAGGATGAAAGAGACTTCTTCTACTAAAAGATAACAACACTCTTCTTATATACTTGTACATATCTTGCTTGCATCGTCTATGTACATATCCTATATATCTATCTCTTGGAAGATAATGTGTTCCAAGAAGAACTATACCTATGAAAGAACAACAAGACAAGGATGAATATCATTATATGATACATATGAAAGGATGAAATACAAATCATGTGGAAGACATTACAAGATAATACCGAAATCAGAATAAATCTTGAAGAGACTTGGAAAAAGCAAAGACAGAAAGAAGTCAACAATCGAAAGGAAATTGGAGAAATACTTATGATGACAACTAAAGATGGAAGCGTGGACTCTGTTAGACAAGAGAGCCAATTATATATTGCAGAAGACAATAAGGATGTAGATGGAAGCGTGGAATCTATTATATATTGTAGAAGACAATAAGGACGGAGACGGAAGCATGGAACGAAGGGAGCAGATTATATGCACTCTTACATGAAGCAAGGATTAGGAGGGAGCTAATCCTATGATCCATTAAAGATGATGAAATGTATATATCCATGGTAGCAGCCATGAAAGACAATGCGTGTTCAGCTCAACTACAGAAGAAGACCTCTTCGAAGAAAAGCCTTAAAGTATTCCTGGTTGTCCATCTAGATCCGTGATCCTATGATAAAAGGTAGAAGTGGAATCTCTAGGGCATGGAATCTATAAGAAACTCCATGGACCCAAAAGTAAAAGAAAAACATGAAGAGGAACATAAGGATTTCAAGAAAGAAAGAAGAACCAGAACAACCAGTCATTGTATCAAGAATCACAAGATTACCAGCCTGATATGAACTCACTAAAAGCAATCAAGCAGAAGAACTAAAAGTCGTGATGAAGAACAGTGTACGGAAGAATTATGAATGAAAGCATTGCGAGATCTAGAACCAGAGGTTCTCTCAAATGGATGGAGGAGACTATGATGAATGATTGTTCTGGTACACCAGACTTATCTCTATATAAGTCATTACATCATCTGTAACATCCATGATTCGAAATTCTACATCAAATG
>JASDQU011247804.1:10549-20727 GCA_032191745.1 Picea mariana
TGGCATTTGCAAGCAGAAAACTGTCATAATCAGAGCATAACTACAATACTAAAGAAAGTTAAGGCCTAGCTATGGTCTATGCACTTTAGAAGTTCGTACATTACTTACTGGGAAAACACTTTAAGATGTCCATAGATCATTCAACCCTCAAATATTTAGTCAACAAGACAGTGTTGGGGGGGAGGATATGTAGATGGTTGTTGTTATTTCAAGAATTTAATTTTGAAGTGATAGTCAAACCAGGGAAGCTGAATGTAGGACATGATCATCTGTCAAGGGTCACTAATGGAGAGGAACTTACCAACTTGGAAGACAACTTCCCTGATGTGTAGTTATTTTCAGTACAAATAGTCGATGAATATTTTTTTGATATCGTTGAATACTTGAGTACAAGGACTGGGCCACAAGAGTTTAACACTGCGCAGAAGAAAAATATGGTAGTCAGAGTTGCAGATTATCAACTGATTGCAGGACACTTATATAAAATGGGCGCAAATAGAATTTTGAGAAGGTGTGTACTAGAACATGAAAGGCCTAGAATTTTGGCAGAATCTCATGAGGGAATAGCTGGAGGAAATTATGCAGGAAAATCTACCGCATAGAAGGTATTGTGGGCAGGACCATGGTGGCCAACAATTCACAAAGATGCTAAGGAATATTGCTAGAGATGTGATGTCTGTCAGAGGGTTGGTAAACCTAACAGAAGGGATGAGATGCCTCTAAGACCACAAGTAACTTTGCAATTATTTGACAAATGAGAAATATATTTTGTGGGACCAATTAACCCACCATAAAAAAGGTCAGGAGCAAGGTATATCATTACTGTAGCATAATACTTAACAAGATGGGCAAAAGAAACACTGGTAAAATATTGTAGCGCATAGACATCAACACACTTCCTGTTTGAGCAAGGGATCATTAGATTTGGTTGTCCAAGGATTTTGATGAGTGACCAAGGTACCCACTTTATCAATAGTAATATCAAGGCTACAATTGAGGAGTTTGAAGTCTATCATTAGAAGAGTACACCTTACCATCCTCAGGAAAATGGAACAATAGAATCCATCAATAAGATGTTGGAGAATGCTCTGAGGAAGATCTGTAATGTCAACAGGGACAATTGGGATTTGAAAATACCAACATTACTATTGGCATATGGGACTACATGAAAAAAGTTCACAAGACAGACACCATTCAGGTTGGTGTATGGGAAGGAGGCGGTAGTGCCATTAGAATTTCTGGTACCCAGTCTGCGCGTAGCAGCAATTACCAACATGATAGAAAGAGGCACAATAAATGAAAGATTAAATCGGTTAATGAATATGGAAGAGGACAAGATTATGGAAATAGTTCATCAAGAAGTACAGAAAGCAAGAGACAACGCTTGAAATGATAGACATATCAAGATGAAGAGTTTCAAGGAAGGAGACCTAGTTTTGCTCTATGACAATAAATTTTTCAACATCTGGGTAAATTCATAATGCATTGGTTGGGGCCATATGAAGTGAAGATTGTCACATATGGGGGATCTGTTTAGTTAAAAGACTTGGGAGACACATAATTGAAAGGAGTGATCAATGGGAGTTGACTGAAATTGTATAATGACAATCAACCTCTCAACAATTAAAAGTTACAATGCAGTAAGAAAACATGTACATAGTGTATTATAGTAGAAGCTGGGATAGAAAAATGACAAAAAAGAAATAGAAAGGAGAAAAACAGGGAAAAAAAATATAAAAATAGAAAAGAGAAAAAATACAAAAACAATGGGGAAAAGTTATGCACAGTAAATACCGCGACAAACATCAGAAGACAATGCGCAGTAAAAAGTAAACTTGGCGCAAATGCACACAAAAAGTAAAAGTGAACATAACTCGGTCTATAAAAGGCGAAAAAACGTAGAGTTATTCAACACTTAGAAAATTTCGAGTTGAGAGTGAGAAAGAGAACCTGTGCCCTAGTTTTCAATCACCGAAGTAGCAAGCTGAGATTGTGATAGTTGCAAAGGATGACTCCACAAAAGTTTGGGTCACCAGGACAGTTTGTCAAGGTCACCCGACAAGGTGAAATGCGCAAAGAGAGGATGCAACAACCATAGAATATAGTCGAGCTCAAGGATGTGACCACCTCGGATCCATAATCAATTAGCTCGATGCAGGTCGAGGAAGAGATCCCTAGAACACAACAAGGAGAGATAGGGCAGTGCTCCAGGGCCAGAAACAAGGGTTCAAACCCTAACCTAGAGATGCTTGTGGGACCATATGATACAATGGGACCATGACAGTCCCAGGTACAAGACAAAATATTGGTCGAAGACATCACCAATTGGCCAGAGTCAGCTGGGGAAGAAGAGGGCACAAGAGCAGTAGAAGCAGGCACATTTGCTGTAGGGTAGAAAAGAAAGACCCCTGACAGTATGGAAATTACCCTTCCATTTCTTCCAAACATAGTCCCCACTGTCGATGACATGTTGGGGAAGGTATCAAGGTTGAGGCATGTAGACCAAGACATGCGTGACATGGCTAAGTTTCCATAATTGGTGGAGGAAAACTATCTGATCAACATAGGGGAGATTAGACCCCTAGGAAGGCCAGTGCTAGAGCATGCGCAATGGATTATGGGGCTGTATAACTCAGGTATAATGAACCTATTGGACATACCACATTTTGGGTGCTGTAAGAATGTCGTTATGTGCATCAAACAACTGGTCTCCCAGGTCCATGGAGGCATTCTTTGGATGGACAAACCAATACAGATCGACGTGGCATTAATTTCCAAAATAACAGGATTGCCTACAGTCAACGCGCAACCAAAATGATTTTTAGAAAACAAAGCGCACGAGAAGGAACTAGTGGAACAAGTGAAGGCGCAGTTCGACATGACCATGGGGATTAGAGGCCTCATCATCAAAGATATCAACGACAACGCGACAATATTCGCCAGTAAGCTAATAAAGTGCAAGTTGTTAAGAAAATGTCGCAGAGAGGAAGCACCAACATGAGTAATCGCAGTAGTAGCGCAGTGCGCCAAGGGGATGATGTTTAGCTGGGTGTTGTACCTACTGAACCAATTCTTACTTGACTTTTGTGACGTGCAGGAGTAATGGAACTGAGTTCCATTACTCCTCATTGATGATACTGATAGATCTGCAAGGGTGGCAGGAGCCTAAGTTCTCAACATTCCTGGACAAGATAAAGAAATGATATGCAGCTAGGTATGAATCTCTTTGGCAGGCAAAAGATAACAAGACACATCAGACAAACAAAACTATGTTTTCCATGCTGCTAGAAGAAATCCAACAGTGCACCACAAATGTATGGAACATACTGATGGAGGTCGCGCATGAGACATAGGGGATAGCTAGATTGAAGGCATCCCGACATCACATATGGATCCAAGCTACAAAGGATCCTAAGAAGGAATGGTTGAAGATGAAACAATGCATCACCGAGGAAGAGTTCAAGTGGATTATCAAGGATTGGCCTGCACAGTGGAAGTTTCCAATGGCAAAACCATCCATGAGGACTGGCACAGTGTAGTCCTCCAAGCTCAAAGAGACGACCGAAGCAGGCTTGTCAGTCTGAACATGCAGTTTGGATGAAAACACCAGGACAACCACAATGTGAACCCTACCACGTGGAAGTAACACAATACCAAAAAGGCCAAGGAGAAGGCCCACAACAATGAGAACAATAGTTCAGCCACAAAATGCGTGAAAGGAGACAACACAGGTTGCAAAGGAAACAAGCAAGGGAACAACAATGGAGGTGCAATCCTCACAAACGATAAGAAATCCTGCATAGGGAAAATACACGAGCAAGAAGAGGAAGTACGAGAAAGAGGACCCTGATATCGCTCTCACATGGGATGATGTAGAGCTCATCGTGGATACGTTCCAAGATAGGAGTGAGGAAGTGGTCAAGACTGCAGTGGTGTAGAGGGAAGATATTATGGCTAATCTCCTAGAGGTACACAACAACATTTAACAACTTGGGATCTCAATAGAGTCACATGCCACTCCGCAACCACAGGAGAAGACACAGAGGCCATCTGCGTAGAAAGAGGGTGAAGAGATTGTGCAGTTTGTTGTCTAGGGGAGGTAAACATTCAAAATAACGTGTCAAATGATAAGATTCGATAGGGAGACAGCGGAAAAACCCTTGCAGGAGGTAGAATAACTTGAGATGGTGATGGTGCACATTCCGACGAAGAATTTATACAGACTACAAGACAATGCCATGCAGGAAGTACAGTCTAGAGCCCGTATAGATGCCTAAAATCTAGAGGTGGGTAGAGGAGTCGCAGAGATGCTCCAAATCATAGGTGACCAGCTGATGGCGAAAAAGGAAGAAGAGAAGGAGCACACATACAAGTTAGAGCATGGATTGACAACGTCATACAACCGAATCCCCAACAACGCACAGGAAATGGAAAGAAGTGCAGAGGAGAAGATCATCCTCATTGCGCAGAAAATTGACCAATACAGGAAAGAGATCGAGGAGCTCAAAGAGAAGATCAATCCCACTACCCCGCTTGAGGTCTGAGAGTAGAGGAAAGTAGAAGTTGCACTCCAAATGGAAGAAATGGAGAAACAAGTTAGCACAATAGCTGGATTATTCGACAGAGTAGCGCAACTTTAGACAACGTTGGAGGAAGACGAGCAGGTCTAGTAGTGGGACCAAGAGGAAGAAAGGATAAGTGCAATGATCTGATACCTCAAGTAGAGTCAAAAGATAATGAGCATCATAGAGCATCTAAAAGCTAGTACACAAAATATGAAGAAGCTGCAGGCAGAGCTAAAATCAACGCAGACACAGAGCCATGAAAGATAGGCACAGATGGAACCTTTTCAAGAGCAAGCAACGAATATGATCACACAGTTGGAGGAGGAGAAGAAGAACATGGTGCAAGAATAGGCAGAGTGTGCAACAATGATCCGAGAGGAGATTACAATGCAAGGATTGGAATCATTCACAGAGAAGGCTGCATAGGTCCAGGCAAGAGGAAGGGAACTTGTAGAAAAGTTCCATATCCTAGCAGAGGCTATCGACGGAGTGCGCACTACCTAGGTGGCTTGGAACAAGCCACATGTCAGTGTTGGGGGTCTATTGGGTGCAGGCCAATTTTGAGAAAAATTCCAATCTTGGAGAATAAAGAGTAATTTGGAAAAAGACAACTAGCAAAAAAAACAACATGTGCGAGGAAAAGCTGCATCGAAAGGAGGAAAGCATGCAAAGCACGCATGCAGGAAAACTGAACCATGTTAGGGTTAGGGTTTTTGTAAGAGATTATATCGACTAATAAGCTGAAAATGAATATAAATAAGTACCTATGAGGTCTAGGTCATGGGTAGTTCCAGAATGTTAGAGGATACTGTTTTTATTGGCTAGGAGAATGACTGTAAGATTTGATACCTTGTTGTAAGTTGTGGAGATGTAGGAGAGTGAAGTAGCTAGATCTTGAGTGTTAGATCACAGGATGAGGAGCGTGGTGCGATCTAGTCTGCCTCGAAGAGGTTGTGTAACCTGTTTTGTGATTGTATAGTCAGAATTATAGTGCGCACAATGCCATATCTTGCAAAAATCTAAATAAAAGAGCCTAAGAAGCTAGATTTTTGTGGACATAACCCAGGAGGGGGTGAACCATGGTAAAACATGTGTTATGTGTGGTTTTTATTGCATATTTACCTTCTGTAAGTAGTTAGATGATGAATGTATGAATGAATAGTTCCGTTAGATCTGTTATCTTGTCGATCAGTTAAATTGCATGCATAAAATTAACAAATGAATGAATATTAAGCATGATAGAGAGAACAACCAGATAAAGGCCTTAGAGGATGAGTTGCAATCCTATATCCCTACTCTTTCCTAGACTGCAAGCATATGAGCATTGCAGTCACCCATAGAACTATCTCGGGTGAGACTGCATAGTACCTTCTGTGTGCTGTGTTGCCTTCTGTTTTACCAAGAGGGCCAATAGTTTTAGAGGGTTTTGTTGGAAACCTGTTAGATCTGAATCTGGTTCAACCTAGAAGTATATAGGAAGACTAATAACCAACATAAGGACAATATCAGATGCAAGGGAAAAGGGGACTTGCGTGGCTATAATGACAATTCCAGCATAAGGATGCATTTCTCCTTTTCGTTTTTCCTCCACTCGAAGGCTTTAATTTATACTCCTTTTTGATAGTTGGAGTAGTTATGGATGGGATATAGGAGGTCAGGAACTTAGGGAACCTGTCAAATCCTCCCGAAATGTCAGGATTTATTATTTTTTTGAGCCAATTTAACATGTACACAAGTTTCTAACTAGCAAGGAGTGTACATACACGAGTTTCTTTAAAGGAAGTCGCGTACATCAAGCAAAATGGGGTTTTAAAAGTATATTTAGGGAGGAAAAGGGGGATTTTGGTCCTGGAAGCAGGGAAATGAATGTAACTGAGGCCAATGATTCATCATGAGCATATGTAGTGTCAAATGACGATATAACACCATGGTTGGCTACAACTGATGCTTTTATCAGTTGTAGGTCAGGGGACATGACAATTGCACATGGGGATTCAATTCATAAATTCAATTTATATCCACATGCTAAAGCTTTAATTGAATTAGAATTCACAGAATTCTTTCAAGATACAAATGATGATGATGAAGTAGTACAACCTATCTTAACTATTGACCAAATTATGAATCTAAAAAATGATATCAAGGAAAATCAAATTACTAATTTGATCAATAATTCTGATTTTACTCAATATCATGGGGGGCACCATACTTCTGATCATATATTGGACAATTTTTTTCAAGAAAATTGTACTATGGACACTCTATCAACAATTTCTGGTTCAATGTATTTTGTTAACCCAATATTAGAATCAAGTAGCATCGTTGTTGAAATTTATCAAGGAAAAACCTTAAATATAAATTCTAAACTTGAAGAATTTCAAATAGAGCAATTAATCAAGAAGCTACAGAAATGTTATGTTGCATTCACATGGGAATATACTAACATGTGTGGAATCCATCAGAATGCATGCATTCATCACATTTATATAGAGGATAATTCCAGGCCAATCAGACAACCTGAAAGACATATGAACCCACTCTTGAAAGAAGTTGTAAAAGTTGAATTGTAGAAACTACAAAAATGTTAATTTCATATGTCCAATTTATGACAGTCAATGGGTATATCCATTAGTGATTGTTCCTAAGAAAAATGGTAAATGGTGTGTTTGCGTAGATGATAGGGAATTGAATAAAGCAACCTTGAAAGATCATTTCCCCCTACCATTTATAGATAAGGTTTCATATACATTAGCAGGAAAAAAACACTTTTCTTTTCTTGGTGGGTTTAGTGGTTATAGCCAAATTTAGATTTCTCTAAAGGATTGAGATAAAACAACATTCACATGCCCATGGGGGATGTACATCTACAAAGTACTACCTTTTGGGTTGTGCAATGCACCTGCTACTTTTCAACATGCTATTCTAGGTATCTTTTATGACTTGATCCATGATTGCATAGAAGTATATATGGATGATTTCACTATCCATGGAAATAATTTTGAGGAAGCATTATAAAATTTAGATTTTTTTTTTATCTGATCTCAAGAAACTAATTTGTCATTAAGTCATGAAAAATTCCATATATTACTGACTAAAGGAATTATTTTGGGTCATTGTGTATCATCTGTGAGAATAAAAGTGGATTCGACAAAGATAGAAGTTATTTCCAAGCTTCTAGTGCTAAAGACCCAAAAATATGTTAGGAGTTTCTTAAGACATGCTGGTTACTATTGGCGATATATTGAAAATTTCACGAAAATTGCATCTCCATTATTTAAACTGCTCACTAAACATAATGAATTTTTCTATAATATTCCTTTCCAAACCACTTTCGAAACATTGAAAGATTTTTTTTATGTAGCTTCTCTTTTAAGAGGGCCAAATTGGTCCCTCCCATTTGACATATCTACATATTCTTTAGATACAACTTTAGGAGAAGTGCTAGGACAAAAAGAAAATGAAATTTCCTATGCCATTTATTTTGTGAGTAAAAACATGAAACCCCCTAAATTGAATTATACAGTTATGGAAAAAGAGTTCCTTGCAGTTGTGCATGCCATCAATAAATTTAGGCGCTATATTACATGGTATAAGATCTTCATCCACACTAACCATTCAACCATTAGATATTTAATGAACAAACCAATTACTAATGGCATAATTACTAGGTGGCTTCTTTTGTTACAAGAATTTAATATTAGATAGACCTCACAAAGAGAATATAGTTGTAGATTTTCTTTCCAGTATTCATAATGAAGGTGAATTAGTTCTTGTTAATGATAATTTTCTTGATGAGCATATCCTTGCAATATCTACTAAATCGCCTTGGTTTGCAGATTGTAACGGTTACCTAATGGGTTGCAATTGATGAGGAGTCATCTAGGGTTATTGATCCAAAATGGATCCAAAGAAGGAGAAGAACAACTCAGAACTCACAAAGGCAACTCAGGACGCTCAAAATGGCTTCAACAGACAAAGAAAGGGAAAAAATTCAAAGTTCCCAAAACTCAGTGAAAATGGCATGATCGCGTTGCAAGCTTTCTAATGGTGCAAACGACTCATCAAACAGAGTTTATTGAAATATATTCATGATCAAAGTTTGGTCAACCTAGCCCAGTCAGCAGGGGATGAGTCAACATCTGTACTACTGACGTCAACATCCGTACTGTTGACGTCAACATCTGTACAACACACGTGGCAGGAGCAGGAAGGTGACACATGGAATGCTGATGTCAACATGATGACATGGCAGCACCGGAGGTTGCCACGTGTCACCCGGTTTTGGTGTTTTTCGACCAACCTGTGGACCAATCGGATCGTTCCATGTGATAGTTTGTATAGTCAGTATGAATGGCGTGGCGTGTTGATTTGGAAGGTGGTCGCATGGACCAGTGAGAGGTCACCACATGGCTCAATCAGAGGTTGCCACATGGTAGGTAGGAAATTCTCAAGGACAGTTCGTGAACAAAAATTTGGAAAAAAACATTTGCCGAGTCCACCAAATCTAACGGACCATGCCAAACTTAACCATAGTTTATGTCATTTGGATACAGTTCTAATGACCCCACTAAAATTGGCAGAAAAAAACTATATATATATACAATGCAACAATACAAAGCCAAAAGGAGAGTTCGCGGAGTTTGACACCGGGACCTCCTCCACACAAAGCGCCTTAACATATATTCCCTAACCAAAAGGACGCGAAGGTTACATTGTAACCAATGACCAAAACAATTTTTAAATGTTGCATCCTCCCAGCCACCGAGGGGAGAGGTGTGCACCGTACGACCTTTTTGGGCATGCATTTCTATGCAAGTATAGTCATTAATGCAGGTTACAGAGGGCACACAAACCGAGATGAATTTTTTCTTGGTCTTGGGAGTGCCAGAGTCAGATCGAGGTGTGGAGACAATCATTTTTGGGTAATTCAACGCCAAAAATTTAGTGGTTCTGTCTCTTTTCTGATGAGCATTATTTCTGTAGCTTGATTTTGGAATGAGGTATACTTATGTATTTTGCCAAATTCTTTTGCTGAGTTAATGAAAGAGCCTACCCATTTGAGAGCAGGACCCGGAGATGTAGTCCACCAGGGACAAACTTTGTTATCAAGTTTTTGTGTTCAGATTTGATGCTTATGTTGTTGATTATTTGGGTTGGTTGTCATTGATGTCAACCCTTGAAGAAAGTCCAATATCGAATTCCAGTAGCACAAAGGTTTGGGTAATGGACCCAAGTTTGTTTGATGTATAATGGTATGGGTTTTAAATTATTTGAAGATAAGACTATTTTGGATGGATAGTACATGTCATTCCATTTATGGTGGTATGTGGAATGTCACATAACCCCTCACGGTTAGAGAGTTATGACAATGTGAAGTTGGAGAACCCTCATGAGTCATCTAGAAGCCCCAAAAGGTCAAAGTAGTCAAAGTGGTTGCAAAGAAACAATTATTTAAATAATAAAGTGAAGTGATGAGTGTACTATAATTCAAAGTGGATACAATATAAATTATTTAAATAATAAAGTTAATGGATAAATTACTAAGTGGACAAGTGGTTAGAAGTGGGTTAGCCCTAAAATAAGGAAAGTGGTTTAAGAGATTTTAGAAGGTAA
>JASDQU011247805.1:9179-25714 GCA_032191745.1 Picea mariana
GCAATGTCAATCACATCCAATAATCAAATTACCCAAACATGTGCATCAAACCCCCCTTTACCCAGACAAATGCTCAAAGACGTTATGCAGTTTAACAAGTCAAGTTTGGAGAGGGTCGCAGGATGTCCTATTGGGCTAATCCTCCTCAAGTTTAGGGTGTTTCCCAGGTGAGAACCAATCTAGGTCATGTAAGTGTGTGAAATGGTGTAGGGGAAATGTTTGGGCAGAGGGTGCAGTGATAACAGGGAAATGTAGGTCTTGCATGTGGGTGCCTCTGTAGGAGGCGAGCTACATCTTATCACGGATGTCATTGTTTCCTAGCCCATTCAATGCCTTTTATTCTTAGTCTTATTGTTTTTTCTTTTCAAGGGAAAAGTTAGGGGACACTGTCATGGCGTGGTGACCAGAGGTGACAGCATTACCCACAAGCACTTCACGGAAATGAGAAGGCTGACTCGTGATGAGACCCCCTTTCTCTTGGCTATGCCACCAAGAGCCACTACCCTGGTTTGGTGACCAGATAGATGGTAGTGTCATACTGCTACATGCCCATGGACCTAATAGGCCAGCTCATGATGAGACCTCCCATCCACCAACTAGACCTTGAGTTTTGTTTTATCTTATGGGTCCCCTTTTATTACTGAGAAGCCTTTTATTGCTTTCTCGGGAATCCCTAGGCGAAGCATCTCAAAGATTTTATTTTGGCTTTTAATTCTTGCCAACTACTTTTACCCTCTGGGCCTTTAGCCCCTTCTTCCCACAAGGCAAGGTACAACCCTTCCTAGTGTGGCAAACCCAATGCCCGAACCAAGGTAGGGGAAGATGAGAGGGATAATGATGAAAAGTGGTAAGTATGGAAGGAATGGACGATGACCTTTCATAGACCCACCCAGTGGCAACTCATCCTAAAGGATAACCAGCTTACTAGGGCATTTTGTCACCCCCCAGGTATGAACAAGTTAAGGAGCATAATTTCCAAGCAAACGTTATGAAATGAAGGAGAGTTCAATGCAACATATTTAAGTGCTTCAAAAATCAGAGTGACACATACCATGATACCCAGACTCATTACCGCATGGATCAAGACCTACTGCTACTTCAGGACCAGGCTGGTGGGATGGATGTTGTCGTTGCTAATAGACGGGCTACACTGAAGAAAAGATGGACCCTCCAGGGCCAAGCTCAAGTCATCTGGCTCTCGACACTCCATTTCTAGGACCTGTGGGCCTCGAGACATGATCTCCTTAGTTATCCCTAGGATAGGGGATAACAAGAAAGAAACCCTTCAAAAGTAAGTGTGATAGTGATATGAATTTGGGCTTAATTCATGGCTTATGGTGTCATTAAATCCATTTCTATGAGTGCCTTTATAGAAGGAGCACTTGTTGCTTGAGATACCCTTTCCTCGGTACGTTTTGCATTTTGAACCCCTCAATTGCTTTTTATACCCAATTATTATTTGCAAGTCCCCTTTATAGGTTTCAAGCTTTATTCCTTCATTTTCTTATTGGGCTATGGTCCTTTATAATTGTGCATTCATTCGCATCAGGACAAGGGGTAATTACCATTAGAGGGCGTAGAGCTCAAGTTGGCATGTGGCTTTTATGGTGGCCTTTAACATTTATTGCATATACATATATAGCAAATGCGTCAACCTCTGGGCCTTCAACCCCTTCTTCTCATGAGAGAATGGACCATGACCGATTACCAAATTTTAGTGCACTATGAGAGTCTCCAGGATGGAAAATGTTAAGTATGGTGGGGAACGGAACGTTACCCTTGTTAGGGCCCCCTAGTAATACCCCTTTTCCCTGCGCGATGACAGCACGAGACTAGGGCATAGAAGTTGGCCACAAAGGTGAAACAAGACAACAAACACAACTTCCCAAGCCAGTGATCCATTATCCAACTTCAACCAAAGATCCTCATCCACATGCCCAACAAACTAAGCACAACACTTCGCATGAAAGAAGGACTAACATATCTTGTGGTGACGTTGGCTTACCATCTCCCATACACTGGAATTCCTAGATGTGACAAGCCTTTGTTGATCTGTAGTTGTAGAGGCAAATCAAGGGGGTTGTTGGGCTATCATTTGTGGACATGTTGATCATAATCATGGTTGGGATCATTGTCTCCATTGCAGGCCATGAGACATGATTTCCTCTAGTTACCCCTAGGCATGGGGGGGTAACAGAACAGACTTGGGGTGATACATCTTCATGGAGCCCTTTCTCTTTATGACATCATATTACTTTATGGAGGTCTTTGGCTATGGGAGTCTCAGTTCTCCTTGGTTGGATGATTATGATTGTTGGTTTGGTCTTCTCACACGTGCATGCCTTGTTAATCACCCCTTGGTTGCACATTTGATGGTTGTGGAGCATGCTATATCATCATGTTGTGGTTTTGGTATACTCGTTTATCTTGGATGTGCTACATCTTGTTCTTGGATGATGGTTCTACCCCCCCAAGGGGTTAGAGGATGGTGTTAGGAGGTAGACGTTTCAGGATGTCATTGGAGATTCCTAGTCACTTTTATGTGATGATGTTGTATTATTAGTGTCACTAGGAGGGGGTTTTCTACATGGTCCTCTTTTGTTGGATATGTGGCAGAAACATACTTGATGATTGTATGGGTTAGCATTTTCTATTGTCCCCTTCTTTTATGATGTTGATGTGGTTGGATGATGTGTGTTGTGGTGATGTTATTTCCTTAGGTGACTTAACTTTAAAACATTTGCTAGACATCACCTAGATGGAATGTATTTGATGATGTCAATACCCTTGTTGCTGTCATTTTTCCTAAGTTTGAGTTAGAGTGGGGGTGTACTACATACATCTTTGTTGATCAAGCCTATTTCTAAAGTTTGATGAGGCATTATCCTGTTATAGTCCTTTGGTGGTGCACCCTCAGTTCAAACCTAGGTGGAGATTTTATTTTGTTGTAATCATGGTGGGGATTTGCGAGGAGATATAACTTTTGTTTTCATGGCACAACACTTGCTGGAGCGCAACCCCCCTTTTTGGCACACATGTTTATGTTGATTTAATCAGTGGGTGACTACTAGGAGGTTGGACTATGGTTTTATTTAAGCATCAACTTTTGTGCACGCATGTTGAGGTTGATTTAAC
This sequence comes from Picea mariana, assembly GCA_032191745.1. Taxonomy (NCBI): domain Eukaryota; kingdom Viridiplantae; phylum Streptophyta; class Pinopsida; order Pinales; family Pinaceae; genus Picea; species Picea mariana. The sequence continues at coordinate 12,315 of JASDQU011247805.1, forward strand.
CATTCAATAGTTAATTTAATCCACTTTATCCAAATTAAGTTTAATTGCGTAAGCACCCTACTTCACTTGGTCGTTGTTCACACTTGGAGGGATTTATTTGGAGGAGATTTAGGGTTTTGATGGAGCACTCCCCTCTTGGGCACAATTTTCAAGGCATGCATGGTTATCGCATTATTTTATCATTGATGGAGAGGTTGGCACACTTTCTGTTGTGCACATGGTTTGGGGAAATTAGTCAATAGTATTTGAAAACAACACATGGTTTTGGCATGAGCAATTATGGAGGCTAACCACTTTGGACACTTCTTCATAGGGTGCACTTCCAATGGAGATATTTTATTATTTGTTGGGTAGTTGAGGTACATGGCACAATCTTCTAGGGTGCACCTCTCCTAGGTGCTCTCTCATCATTATTGCATGGACATTTAAGCTACACTTGGCATCATTTGACCTCTATTGGAGAGCACCCTCGCCTCTTTGACTTGACATTAATATTATTTTATTTGAGGTGGTTATGGACGATGTTTGCTTGGAATGCATGTTGCTCTTGGAGGGCCACACGTGTGGCTTTTGCATGCATTACTTAGTCTGCTTTTCTTTTTTTGGAGCTTCTTCTTGGAGGGCGCACATGTGGAGATTAGCATCTTGCTATTTTGGGCAGTGGTTACTTTATTGTATTTCCATGCATGCATCTTGGAGGGCACACTTAATGACTTGTCCTAGGTGGACCTCGGAGCATATCGTCCCATGACAAACATTATTTTATGTATATTGTATATTGAGTTGGATATTTATACACCCACTCTCATTTGTATTCATCATTCTTCTTCGTGACCCCCTTTTTTATCTTAAGGGAGATGTTGAGATGTTGAGAATGGTGTATGCTTCACTTTTGATCATGATTGATAATATATTGTCATTTATTATATTTAGGTTTGGTTAAGGCCTACCTAGTCAATCTAGGCTCATGATCCTCTTGGGGAAATTGCACTAGCCCCTGAAATGTGTACATATACACCAACTCTCATTTGTAATATGCATTCAAGTGATTCTTCTTCATTTTTAATAAAGTGTTGTACCTAAGGGCACCATCAAAGTGTTGCGCTCTCTTGTGCTTGGTTTATTTCTCTCTAATGTACTACTATGTATCAACACAGTCGTGTTCTATTGGATGGCATTGTAGTAGTTGTATGCTACTAGTTGATTGTCATGGACACTACCAGATCACTTGGAGCAATTGTGTGCTAGTAGTTGATTGTCATGAACACTACCAGATCACTTGGAGCAGTTGTGTGTTGCTTGATCGCAGAGACTGTGACGGATGATTCGAGCTACCGATGGCATGGCAATAGTTGTGTGCTACTAGTTTATTACAGAGTAGTCAGTGGACTACTAGATGAAAACATCATGGAAAGATACCTCCCTAGCTAAGAGGGAGTGTTGATGTTTCAGCATCGAGAAGATATTCTCCCAGGATTGGTCATGGTGGTTTGACCAGTGGTGAATGGCCCAAGCATAGTCTTCAAAGAACAGAAGACTCAATGTGCTAGTGTTCATCCAGTGTGTGGAAACATCAAGCATACTTTCACCCACACGGATGTACCTATAGTGAATGTCTCGAGTAAGCATCGGGCGGACCTTCTCCTAGATTGGGCTACAAACCAAGGGAGATAGGATACATTTATCACAAAGGTGTACTTGTGGTAAATGGGCCTAGGCGTAGTCCTTCCTTGATCATGACTAGGAATAATATGGACTCGAGATGCTTGAGGTGTTTTCCATGTGTTAGTTAACATCGGGCTGACATTCACTCACAAGGGCGTACCTGTGGTGAACAACCCTGGTGTGGTCCTTGTCCTAGTCATGGTGATTTGACAAGGAATGATAGACTCAAATATGCTAGATGCTATCACATGCAGACCCAGAGTGAGCCTGATCTCAGAGAGAGTCAGTTGGCTCAGAGGGAGAGCCACAGGGAGAGTTTCCCCTTGATTCAGGTGGGAGAGAGACATCTCCAAGGACTAATAGACAGGTGTCATGAGTCTAGGGTGAAGTCTATATACTTCAAAGACAAACTTGGCATGATGCAGAATGTATCACTCGTTGAGAGGGAGTGTTGATGTTTGGACAACATCGGGAAGACATTCTCCTAGATTAATAATTAATAATATAATTATTGATTATTAAATAATATATATAATAAGTAATAATAATAAAAAATAGTTATTTATTATCCAAGGGACGCATCCCTTCATGGATGGTCACCATATGTTCTCTATATATGAAACACTCATCATTGTAATAATATATCTATAATATATCTATCTTATATCATCTCATATAAGAAAATCAACAAATAAAAGTTTATTGGTGTGTTAGCTGTAGGTAGTTGATACAGTTGAATGATAGGTTTGACAATGAATATTCATCCTCACTAGAAGATCCACAGAGATAGAATTTATAAGACACTGAATGCAACCATTATGGCATTGACCAGGTGAACCTGCATCATTGATATGCAATGAATGACCAATAACTCTTAAGGATGATCTAGTAATAAGCATTCCCATTGTTTGCACTAACAGTTATCATTAAGCTTCATAATTGTTCATGACTTCTCAAAGAAAGAAAACATGGGTAACTACAAAAATAAATAATCTACTAAATCATACACCATATTAAACAAGCAAAATATCAAATAAAGTGTGCCCAACAAATGTCATTCCACTTACATAAAGAAAAGAATTGGCTTTGTTTAGCACAAGTAAAATCGCCACAACCAGATTTTTTATGAATACTTTGCCAATGTTTCTGTAAACGTGATTGCACACCATAACTTGCAAGTCTATCATCCTCCTGTAAAGAAAATGTAATCAGAAACTGCAAAGCACAGCGATTGACAAGTCAACAATAACACCCTTGCTAATTTGCTAGGCTCTTTCTAAGAGATACTTTAGAACATCAGAGTTATGTTTATTACTGGAAATCAAACGAATTGCCATAAATCTCTTTCTCCATGATGTAACTATTTGTTCCATGACATAATATATGATTCATTTCTCAAAAAAAATATCTCCAACACAGGCACTCTCCCAAATAGGTATTCACCCTTCCAAGGATAATATTACTCAGTTTTAGTCAACATATATGATATGACTGCATACCCAGTCAATTAGATAGCGCCAATTTTGAATCTATCTTGAAATAGCAGTAAAGGAAAGTCAAAAGTGCCCTAACTTCCTTTCATCTTACTAACAGAAAGCTTGACTGCCAATAACTTAAAATGCAAGCCATATTCAGAAATGTGAGCTACATTAACCAACTTCCTTCAGGACAACATGTGAATATGGCATATTACTAAGTTGCAAGAAATGTACAGATGTGTACAAGTTTCTGAAATGGGAATGCCTGCAAATGTGACGCCCCAAAATGGGTACGTGGCAGAAACATGGTATATAAAAAATACAAAAATATAGATATAGAGTTTTTTTTTTTCAAAAAACACATTATCTTGCAAGAAAATAACACTGATAGTCTGATACACATAAATCACATCTTCGAAGGAGACCCATGTCTATATTAACTCTCATAGATGATTACATAATGCAGAATCCCATGGCTTGGTTGTCTTGACTAATGCAAATCCCATACCCTCATACATGATAGAATCCAGTAGAATGACTACAATCCTGCCAACCCTGATATCCTGAAAACTGTTAGGTTTGCTGAATTCTGAAAGGAATATGAAATTCTACTTTCTCCATATGAAGCCCAATGAGGTTGGAACCACTCTCAAACATCCTGAAACAATTAATTGTAATGTTAAAAATTTAAGTAAGAGTTGACATTCAACTTTATCTTACATTTTGTGTCCTTTAAGGTAAGATAAAGAAGAATGTCCACTTTTACTTTAAGAGTTTAATATTACCATTAATTACCAAGGTGACAAACTCCTCAAATCTCAATCCCCTATCTCTGTTTTGTCTTAAAGAGTCATTGGCACGGACAGAGCAATATTTTCCTATGAGTCCCATGCCCCTCTTGAGCATTTAGGTGAGCCTAGAAACTTCCAAAAAAGTGCCCAAAATGTAGCTGGAATTGGCCAAAACGCCTTGGAAATATTTCCGGCCATACCATACGACATTTCCAATTTTGGAAATGTCATACAGTACAGTCAGTCGCATTTCATACCCATGTCAGCGTTTCCAGGCATTTTGGGTATTGGGACGTGGCCAAACTAGCYGTTTCCTTCAACATAGGTMTATTACGATCTTTAAAAATAACCAATGTAAATGACAAGTTAAAAAATAACCTACCTTTTATACCATGAGAGCGGCGTAATCCTTTTATACCATGAGAGCGGCGTAATCAGAGCCCTATGTGTAGATGGCATTGTGCACGGTAGCAAGTTATAGGGACATATAAGCAGCRTAAACTCCAAAAATACCCATAGGCATGAGTGTGACTAGTCTTGATACCAAGGATAGCATCTCACGTTCAGAAAAAGTTAAAACACATTCTAYGAAAAAGAATTCCACATGATGCTCCATTAAGATGGCATGTACTTCCACATGTATGGARCCAAAGCTATCTAATACTACTCAAACAGAAAGCATATGCCTAGTACAAGAGCCAACAACAAGAAGAGATTAAGTAGCGATTCTAGGGTCTCTATGCTCATGAGAAGTTGCCCACCTTTGAGAAACTTTGGGATGACTTTGTACAGGAASAAAAAAAGCTAGAGACTAGTTTGGCCAACGAGATTTATACAGAAGACCTTGCCCTTTTTGGGAGKATGAGGAAGGGATGCAAGAAAGGTGTACCCAGGAAGGGTAAGAAAGATAATTCAAGTTCTTCGAACCTAGGTAAGAAGGATTTAAGCCATGRGAAAYGTTTCAAGTGTCAWTAGAAAGGACACCRTGCTAGTGAATGTCTAGAGAACAAGAAAGGGACGGCCAAGAAATAGCAAAAACAAATTGCAAGGAGAGCAAAAACTATTGCTAGATTGGACAAGTGAGAGTCCAAGATTGATATCACCTTCTCCATGGTCTCTAGTCTTTAGGAGAAACTGCCTTAAGTGTCACCGGAAAAACCCCTCTCCATTCGAGCCGGTGCTTGCCAAGCTTAGGGGAGTGTCCCTAGCCTTTGCATGCACTTCCTTCCCTGTAAATATGAAAAATAAACACACAAAAGAAGCATGTAAAAGATTTCCTCTAGTATGCAAACAAGCTGCCAAAGGGTCTTTATGAATAATTTGAAAATGTTTATGGTGGAATCCCTACAACATTAGCTTTAAAGATAAATGAAAAGGAGATAGAAGGCGCTATTAAATGGTGGATTTCACCCATATAAAAGGCTATTTAACTTCTAATAATTGCACAAACATCCATCAAATATACCAGCAAACCATGAGAGCTTGATATGAGCACAACAAAGCTTTATTCATGCATTCACCAAAAGGTTCATTGCGCCATAGAGACAGATACATAAATGGTATAGTGATGTTCCCTGCACAAAGAAAGTAGAAGCTAGAAAAGAGAACGGAGAGAATACGAGAAGAGTATGTTGTTGTTGAAGAAGATCCAACCTCTAACTCTGAAGCGACCTCCTCCTTTTAATGATCAATTTCCTCTAATGTGCATTAGCATGCAACATTTCTCTCCTAACTCATGTGCATTAAAGCATGAGAGTGAAGATCGCTCCTCATGCGTGTGGAGTGAAGTGTAGTGAGGTGTCCATGTGTTTAGTTGACTAGGTGAGAAAGTGTAGTAAAGTATCTTATTACTCCAGTCCAAGTACAGTGAAGTAACCATGCGCTTTAGTTGAACTGAATGGAAACCAGGATGATGTGGTCATGTGCATAGGCTAACTGAAGAAGCTTTGAGTCCAATTGATGTCAAACTAAAGAGAGAAAAGCATGTGCCCTATTAAGTGGAGATACTTTGAGTTTAATTGATGACGAAGTGAAGAGAGAGAAAGCATGTGCCTAGTTAACTCCTCCATGCATGCATGCGCCTAAATTAACTCCAAGAAGGTGCGAACTCATTCCTAAGTCAATGCATGTGTCCCAATGATGCATGCACCACCTCTCTCTCTCTAGTTGACTCATGCATGTGCCTTGTTAACTCAGACAAACCCCCAATCTAACTCTGCTGCTCGCCACCTCACTCCAGTGTCATGCATGTATCCAAAACCTGCCACGTGTCCATCTCAGAAATTGCCACGTGTCATCACCTGAGACTGCCACATGACACCCTGCCAAAAATAGATGCTGCTAAAAATAGAAATGCACAAAATAACAGCTCCCCCAAAAAAATAGGAAAAAGTTGAAAATGTTTGGAACTGCTAGGGGAACCTACTAAATATAGCACGCCTAAAAATAGGAACTGCTAAAAATAGAAAGTCCTCGCATGTCCATGAAACCATACTCATCGGACTCGTTTTTCAGTGGGGAGTCTGAATATGTGATCAGAATCGACATGCAACCCATGCTAAAAATAGAAAGGTCTCGCATGTCATCTAAAAGGGGCTCATCAAACTCAAAATCTCGCAAGGATCGCAAATATATCATCATCCCTGACATGCATGCCTCAGAAAACTGTCTCCTAAAATATAGGAGCACTGCCAAAATAGTAACTCTCTCAAATCTGATGAAAACCAGTGAAATATCCGTCTTTGAATCAAGAACACCTCRCYGAACCAATCATATACCTAAACTCAATGGGAACCAACCCTAGATTAAGAAAAATTGTCTTTGGAATCAAACTCTAAACACCAACCTGATGGAGTAGGCTAGCTCTTAACCCCTCCAAATTGCAAAGGGGAAAATTTGGGGGTTAACAGAGCCTAATGCACTCTTCCAAKATRCACAATGCTCCTCCTAAGTAGGGCATTCTCCAAGCAAGCAAACCTCCTCATGTGGCCATCACAAATGATGTCCCCCAACCTGTCAAAAGAACTCCAATGCCCTTAGGAAAAATGACAATCAAGCACCCAACTGAGGTCAAGCAAGCTATCTCCAATGCGCAAATCCATCATGGACCATCTGCCATGTGTCAATCCATCTTGAACTATCCAGGAGTTGAACATACACCACGTACCCTAAATCTCATGAAGCACCCCCAAACATGGGGTAAACACTTTCGGAGTAACCTGAAAGTTAACAGTTTTACCCAACCCCAAGGTGGTGCACCTTACAAGCATGATGCCCCTTGAGGCCCAATGCCCTTCCTCCAAGATGATGCGCTATCCAATAATCTATTAGCCCAACTCTTCCTCGTACATGGTGATCATTCTCCAAGTGTCCTCATGCTCCTCCTCTAGATGTGTGCCACATATCCTCTTGTGCCCAACACTCCTAAACATGTGTACCAAGGTATTTACTTGCTCCAATGCTTCTCCTTGACATATTTGTCTGGGTCCACAACCAACCTCCATGAACTATGCTCCTTAAGCCAAGCATCCTCAAGCCAAGTCTCCAACCTCGAAGGTCTATGTCACATGGTCCCATACTCTTAGGGCTAGTGCCCTCCTCCAAGTGCCTAGTGCTCATCCTCCTCGGTTGATACCTTTCCTAGTTATGCAACCGACTCTCCTATTGTGTGCACCAAATAGGTTAGTCATCATGCCACATAGGATAAAAACCTCCTAGGTAAGTGTGTTATGCTTGTAGTGCCCTACCCCATCGTGCGTGTTCCTCGTCCACGGCCCAATGTCCTATCAGTCACGAACTCTAAACCTATCATTGTCATCAGTTACCATCCCACAACCAATTATGCTCGCGACCCCAAGCTACCTATTGGCTCTACTCCTCGATTACCTCTGATGCATTGATTACCTCTGCTCACGTCGACCATGACTCGGCCTTGTTTGCGTCAAACTCGGCTCGACCCTGCTCGCCCTTGCACTCGTCCCTTGCTCGCATCGACTCCCAACCCTTCTTGCATCGATCCACAGTTATGTCACCCCGTGTTGTAACCTCGTCCCTTCATCTCATAGATCCATTAGTTCCCCCACCCCATGATCAAGCCTTCTGAAACCCCGTCACACCCGTTCCTTGTCTACGACCTAGTGCCTTGCTAGTCACGGACTCTAAACCCGTTGCAGTCGTAGTTACCATCTCGCGACTAATTCTGCTTGAAACGCCAAGCTACCTATTGGCTCTGCTCCACCTCTGCTTGTGCCCAAACCTACGACCACAACCTCTCTATCCTCGACTGTGAATCTACAACCAGCCACAGCTGAGGGTTTTCACATACATGGTCAACCATTTGTAGGGCCTCGCCTAATGCCTTTGGGAGATTCACCGCTCGAGCCCATTTGGATGACCCCATTACAGAGCATACAATGTTCTCTTCTACATGCAGGCGCGTATTCTACAGTCGGTCTAAAGGAAGGGATGGAATATCCCTTTGCTAACACCATTAAGTTTATCACTATGATCCCAAACTCAGATACATGGGACCTCAAAAATGGGGGCAACAACAAGATTATTCAAGAACTAATTGCGAGATTAGAACTCCTAGAATTATCAAACATGGCATTAGGGACAGAGGTTGGTGAACTCACTAACAGGGTAGCCACAATTCAAATGGAGAACATATCACTAAAAAAACAGCTACATGAAAACAGGGAACAAGATGCCCTCCATCCTCCTAGAGACACCTTACACACAGAACTTCTCAATCTGAGACTCAAGCAGGAGGAGATCAGATCTTAGCAGGTTGCCTTCAAACATGAAACAGAAACGCACATCAACTCATGGGCACAAGTTGTTAGAGGCAGGGATAAAGTCCCACGCCCCCCTCTAGCAGCAATTGAGGAGGTGGTGCAAGCTAAACTCATGGAGGAACGTGTTAAAATTTTGGTATGCTCGTTTTACCATAGACAATGTTACACCATTGTGACCCAACCATAGGCACTTACACGTACCACCCCTGAGCACAGTAACCTTTTCTTAGATAGATTTCGTACACGAAGCAAGTCTTCTCAATAAACCCTAACCAAAAATACCAACACGGCTGTAGCAGCAGCACAATACCAAGAGAGCGTACCTTTACCAAGAGAAGCACACAAGAGAGAGATACCAGAAAGACTAGCACCCTAACTGCTGCAATTGTTGCTCCTCAAACTTGCACCCTAACTGAATGAGTGAGTGTGTGTCAAATGAGCTAGCGCCTGCCTTTATTTATACTAGTCTATCCAAGTGATTTTCATGTGGGGCTGACTTATCTTTCTGGAACCTTCTAATTCTTTATTATTATTCTCCTTGGGCCGACTTCTCTTCTAGGATATTTCCACATATGTTTAATGGTTCTCTTGCTTCCGGAATCTTCTTCTCTAAGCACAAAGGTTGTCCTGGAGGTTAATAACTTAATACCTCCCACAACTACCAAAACATCAACACTCCCTCTTAGCTAGGGAGGTGTTATCCAAGATGTTCTTCATCTGGTAGTCTCAATCACATCCATACATGGAATGTACAAGACTACCACCAATCACATGGTCCTACAGACCAATCTACAGGTAGAATCACCATAGCCACACAGGCTATCCCATGATCAAATAGATCATGTCACAAGTATCACCATCAAAGCCAAACAGGCTTTGTCATAGTCACACACAAATTATCTGATGGTTATGTCACAGTCATGCATCTGGGGCCTCATCAACATACGTAGCATCTCTCTAGTGGGAACAGCCTCATCGTCCTCTTGGACCTTATGGGTCTCGGCATCCTTTCAAACCTTATGTCATTACAAGACTTCATCTAGCTCACTCAAAGCTAGGAAACTAGCCAATTCATTCAGAACTGCGCTACTTCCCAATCCACACAGAGTCTAGGCAACTATCCATTTTAGCCAATTCACACAAAACTGTGCTACTTCCCAATCCATACAAAGTCTTGGAAACTATCTAGTTTAGCCAATTCACACAGAACTGCGCTACTACCCAATCCATACGAAGTCTGGGCAACTATCCATTTTAGCCAGTTCACACAAAACTGTGCTACTACCCAATCCATACTGAGTCTGGGCAACTAACATGCCTGTAAACGACTACCCGATGTTTCCACACTCTGTAAGCTATTGCCCACTAGAATCGCATATGTGACTCATCACTCCCTCTTACGAGGGAAGTCCTTCTAGACCACTCCAAGCTTGTCCCTGAAATACTCAAACTTTATCTTCGACTGAGGCTTGGTCAACACATCGGCTATATGCTCCTCTGTAGGAACATACTGGAGCTTAACTGCTCCCTTTTGTACCATGTCTCGGATATAATGGTACTTGATCTCGATATGCTTTGACTTGTCATGAAACACTGGGTTCTCTAACAACTTTATACAACTCTGGTTGTCGCAAAAAATATAAGTCACCTCCAACTCGAGATCAAACAGTCTTGCATGCAACTTTCGAAGCCACACAGCTTCGCTACTAGCTGAACATGCTGCTATATATTTTGCCTCGGCCATACTGAGTGCCACACTAGTCTACTCCTTGCTAAACCACGAGATCATAGTTGATCCCAAACTAAAACGGCATGCTGAAGTACTCTTCTGATCTGCGACACTATTGGCCCAATCCGAATCAACATAGCCTTGCAGTCTTATCTCACAATCCGAAACATATCTGAGTCCATAGTCAATTGTACCTTTCAAGTACCTCAATATGTGTTTTGCCACCATCAACTGAAGACATCTCAGTTCAACCATATACCGACTCAATGTATCACCGCAAAACATATATTTGGCCTTGTGTTCGTCAATTACATCAAAGAACCAATCATTTGTCTATACGTGGTGGCATCCACCATCTCTGAAGATGTATCACTCAATAACTTCAGGTTTGTCACCATCGGTGTAGGCATGGCTTTACAATCCATCATTCTAAATCTCTTCAGGATTTCTACAGTATATTTTCCTTGGTTAAGGAAAATCTCATCCGATTTTTGCCATACCTCTAGACCTAAGAAATAATGCATCATACCCAGGTCTTTCATCTCAAACTCTGTAGCAAGCTTCCTCTTACTTTCGGCGATGAGCTTCTCGTCTCCTGTTAGAAACAAGTCATCCACATATAATAGTAATATTACTGGTCCACCATCCACAACCTTGTAGTAAAGGTTGAAATCTGCTTTACTCTTGGTAAAGCCCAAGCTCATCATAAAGTTGTCAATTCTATCGTACCATGCCCTGGTTGCTTGCTTCAATCCATACAAGGCTTTCTTCAACCTGCACACATGTGTCTTCCTGTCATGTGTCTCGAAACCTTGTGGTTGCTCCACATACACTTCCTCTTCTACTACACCCTTTAGAAAAGTTGTCTTCACATCCATCTGGTGTACCTTCCATTTCATTATTGCAGCTATAGCAAGTATAGCTCTAATCAAAGTGTATCTTGCCACAGGAGCAAATGTCTCCTCATAATCTATTCCTTCTTTCTGGGAGAAACCACGGGCCACAAACCTTGCCTTATATTTCTCGATACTACCATTAGCTGAATGCTTTGTCTTGTAGATCCATTTTGAACTCACAACTGTCTTCTCTTTTGGTCTCGAAACCACATTCCAAACATCATTCTTCATAATGGACTGGTACTCCTCAATCATGGCATCCTTCCATACTTTCTTTTCTACAGCCTCTTCAAAACAGGTAGGCTCTACATCAATGATATAACTTAGCAATGCCATGTAGCTAGAATATGGTCATGGTTTCTTACTTTCTCTAAAAGTTTCGTCTGGAGCACCATACTTCTCTGCATCATGAATAATCTCTCGAGCCTGAGTTGGTCTTCTCTTATTTGTAATCATCTCTCGGGGTGGATCTGCAGGTCTCTATGGTTCTGCCATATCATGATCTAAAGGAACATACTCTTCTGGTACAACATCATTACCTGTATCTGTATGTACAACTCTAGGAGCTTCCGGCTCCTTATCATGGACCTCATCTATAAGTTTTTGCTTTGATCTATTGAAGGTTGCATCCTCATCGAAGATAACATCTCTGCTAGTCTCAATCTGCCTGTGACCAGGGATGTAGACTCTATATGCCTTTGATGTCTCACTATATCCAACAAATATACCCTTCTTGCTTGAAGGATCCAACTTCGATCTCTTATCCTTGGGAACATGCACATATACTGGACAACCAAATATACTCAGGTGGCTGACCTCTGGCTTTTCTCCTATAAACATTTCTTCTGGTGTATTGTTCCCAAGTATATGGTGAGGACTTTTATTCTGCACATATACAGTGGTCCAAGTTGCTTCTGCCCATAGATGCATCGGTAAATCTTGATTATGAATCATGGCCTTTATTGCTTCCATTATTGTTCGGTTCTTTCTTTCTGCCACACCATTCTGTTGAGGATTGTAGGGAGTAGTGAGCTCCCTCTTAAACCCAACTTCTCTGCAGAATGCTTTGAATTCATCCGATGTGAACTCTCCTATTTATCTGACCTCAAGATCTTTATCTTCTTTTCAAAAAGATTTTCTACAAGGGATTTGAATAACTTGAACTTGTTGAATACTTCGCTTTTTGTTTTCAAGAAATAAATCCAAGTTTTGCGTGAGAAATCATCAATAAATGAAACATAATATACATACCCGCTGAGTGAAGTGATTGTCATCGATCCACACACGTCTGAGTGCACGATGTCCAAAATTCCTTTGGCTTTGTTATCACTGCTTGGAAACGGACTTTTCTTAATATCCCTTGCATTTACCATCATGATTCACCTGAATCTTTTTCAAACCTGTCACCATCTTGCTCACGATCGATAATGCTTTGTAGTGTATGTGAGCAAGTCTTCTATGCCATAGCTCACTCAAATTTACCATATTGTGAACTAATGTTGAATCTGAGTGTCCCTTTAATTTGTATGAATCTAAGTGTCCCTTTAATTTGTATAGACCTCCTTCTTGAACACCAATCATAATAGCATCATCAATAGACTTTCCTTTTGACCACATAAGAACTTCACCATCAATGAGAGCAACTTTGAATCCTTTCTCATCCAACGTTGAGATAGAAAGCAGATTCTTCTTCAAACCAAGTACATACAAAACATCTTTCATCTTCATAGGCTTTTCGGAATCCAACCTGTAGGAGGCTTCTCCTACCCCTTTAATGGGATATTGATAGTCATCACCGAGCTTCACCTTATGAGGTGAATCCTTCTGAACCAGTTTTGAAAGAGAATCCTTGTAACCGGTCATGTGCTTAGAAGCACCACTATCAATAAGCCATGTGTCACCTCCATGAGTGATTGTCCCTGTAAGAGCTAATATCAATTCATATTCTTCACTTGAATCATCTTCTTTTGCTTTCTCCTGAATAGGTTCATTGTCTTTTGCGGCATGAGCATGATGTCTTTTATACTTTCCTTTTCTGACCTGAT